>VWZU01010897.1:60196-91032 GCA_013397095.1 Sterrhoptilus dennistouni
GAAGTGCTGGCAGGCAGCCCTGCCCTGCCTAGCCCTGCCCGTCCGTCCGCCCCTGGGCACGGGGGAATGCCTGTGGGAAGCGTTCCGTGATCCCGCCCCGCCGGCGAGACCCGGCCGCCTCCCGCAGAGGATTTTGATGAGTGGGGCTGCTTGGTTTTGGAGCGATCTAGCCCTCTCTACGAGCGCATGAACAAAATCCCTGTGTCATTACCGGGGAGCCTGCCCTTCCTTTCCCTTTCTTCCCTCAAAAAATGTATTGGCATAAAGTCACTTAGTAATTTAAAGGACTCCGTGGGCCATGGACTCGAGTTGAGTTTGTCATTTAACATACCAGAAATACTCTTGGTTCAATATTGCTTTATTGACTGCGCCGCAATATAGATTCAAGTATCCATGATGAGAACTCGATCATTCAAAGTTAAACCATTTAAATCACACAAGAGATGTTAAAATGTCTCACCACGGTTTTGAAAACCCTTATTTTTGAACACCGTGTTGTATCTACCACATTTACAGAAAAATAGGGTAGCTTTCTCTTTTTTTTTTAATAAAGCCAAGAGTAATGTTAGCTGGCAGTCACTGTTTCGCTTTGCCGTGCTTGCTCCTCCCCCAATTCTGTGTGGTTCACACATAACGCAGCTGGTTACACTCAGTTCAACTGGTGACACTCAGCTGCGAACTGTTTCTGATCTTAGTTTTATTTTGCTGAATCAGGGATGAGAACTATTAAAGGACCTGATGTTACAGACAGTTTAGTGAGCTGTTTATGTACTCTAAGGAAATCAGCATGCAATTATTGATTGCAAAACAAAACTAACTGTGCAAATAAACTAGTTCTGCATTTGGCAAATGGTTTCTAAAGCTTTGCAAGCAAATCAGAATTGAATCTACTCAGCTGACATAATTTTTTACAAGTTGCAGCCTAAATAAGATGTTTACTTTTGACATGTTACCTTTTGGTGGCTTGACTACTTTCCTCATGGAAAATTAATCAAGCCGATCAGCCAGTACACAGTACGATGTCTTACTTTCAATCAGGATGAAGTCACTGTGACAGCTGACTTGTATCAGGAGAAAGGCCAGCAGCACAACGATGAACAATCTAGATTTATCCCCTAAGTAGCAGTTAGAGCACAGTGTTTTGTGAATTTTAGAAACTGTAAGTACAGCACAGGTATTGTCAGAGTAGGGGCAAGGAGCCAATTTGTACACATTGCAAAGTGCTTTAGCTGTAGTCTCATGAGCTGTCTCCTGGTGAAGGTGCTTGCTTCACAGTACCTGTGTTTCCTCATTTGTCCTAGCAAAACCGTAGGGTTTTAGCAGGTCAAATAAATAGTGGAAAGGTTGTTAATAGAGATAGTTTTCTAGTTCATTCCTATGCAGTAGCAATGTGGATTAAATGCTTTACTGGTAAATTTAGGGGGGTGGCCACTTAGGCTGTTACTACTGCCAGAAGACAGATGTTTGATGTGAGAGATAGCAGAACATGCACGCAGTATAGGGAAGGTAATGACAAAACCTTGGTTGTAATCAATTTCATGATGGTTTTTGGTAGCTTTTAGACTGTGGGCCAGGTCTTCGTAGTATTTTTGGTTTGAGTTGAGAGCATATTGAGCTTTCAAAGAGCATCAAATGACAATTTGGATGTAGTTGGTCCACTACCATGTGTGACTGTGACTCAAAAATGATGAAGTAGGGCAGCTGAATGGAGAGGAGGGGTTGAAAATCAAGAGCTGAACAGATTAGTGAAATATAAAGTTTTTGAATGAGGTAAACTTCATCCGGCTTCCTAACCTAAATAGTTTCAACGCTTAAATCAGTTTGTTTACAGACTTCAGGAGTTAAAGGTTTTAATGGGAGTGCCTTTATGCATAAGAAGATAGTGTGTTGATTTAGTTTAGAAATTGCTAGTTTCTGCATTTTGCAGATAAAACCAAGCTTATTCTGCCCAGACTGGAGAGCTGACTGGACATAATTCAGCTGTAAACCAGAAGCTGCACTCTTGCACAGACAGAATTAGGCCTTATTTCTGTCAGCCCAGTGCCATAATAATGCACTTCCAGACACCCATTTCAGAGCCACCTCATTCCTAGGCTGACTCTGCTTGGCCAACAGAATATTCCTGGATACTAATAATGTAGTAGGACTGTCACAACTCACAGGGCATTAACTGCAATTAAATTCTGGAATCAAAGTCCATTAAATTTCCAAGTTATTTACTCCTTGCTGAGATTTAATGCCATTAATGTTTGATGGTGTTCTGGCTCACCTGTTTCCTCTACTGGGAAATTTAAAATGTACAGAAATTAAAAATGAGAATGTAGAAGTAGATGCAGTATCTGTTTATCTTCAGCCAACCACCCATGTCTATCAATTGTAAATGATAAATTATCTGAGACATCAGTGAAAACGCTTTTACAGATGACAAGCCAGTAAGTTTGTGGTCATTGGTGAATCTGAAGATGTGCTAACTCCAGGGAGGTGCTTGTCGCCAAGACAAAGAGATTAAAGGTTGCCTTCCCATCACATTTGCTGGTATTCTGTAGTTTGATCAGAGCTTCCAGGTGCTCTAAAAATGGTATACATTTTCTGAATACAAGAATGCTTTGATTTCTGCACTTTGATTGTGCAGGAGGTAAGAGATTTCTTTTTGAGAGCTTGGTAGAATCTCACTGACAGAATGTCACTTGAAGTTTCTGGGTACAATAGGAAGGAGTGGGAAATAAAACTTTTTAAAGTAGTTGTGATAATGTTGGGTTTGCCTTCTTGTAATCTCACTTTGCACTATCTACTTGCAGAACTATAGATGTGAATTTCAGTGCAGAATGGTAAAAAAACTGTTTTGCTTCAGCTGCAGGATAAACCTTAAACAAACGTCTTAGTCGAGATTTTGGGGTGTTTTTTTTCCCCCTCACTGCCATGTTGCTGTTGTCATTGCACCAGGCTTGTCACTGGTGCTCAGAATTAATTTTCCTTTGTTTTAGTGTAGACTCCATAAATCTCAGTATATTTCACTGTGATAATTAATTTGCATATTTTTAAGTTTTCCCGTTAAACTAGCTGGCTTAACTTCCTGCGCAGAGCCACGTTAGATTTAGTCAAGAGTCTTATTTCAGGTTTTATTTGTTTAACCTGTCATACAGCTGTACTGTAAATAAAACCAACTGTCCAGCTCTCGTGCTAGGTTTTTATTTTATTTTCCAACACATTTCTTGTTTAGTTGCACATGTATATATAAAATATCTATTGTTATTCAAAGCGCTTTGTGCTCTTGCAAATATTAAACAAATGAAAACTACTGCTTATCTTTACAATGAGAAGATAGTGATTAAATTTTAATTTGTCAAACAAAGCACATAATTGTTTAATACTGGAGCTTTTGCTCTGTGCTTTGACATAGACACTGAGTGTCTTTAGTCAGGTATGCCAGTGTACTGAAGCATGGAAACCTTCAAGTGATACACAGGTAATCTGTGTTGGATTACCACGTCTAAAATGCAAAACCCATCTTCATTGAGTTAATACGGAAGTACAACTGATCTCAGTAATTCTAAAATTAATTTTTATCATGGAAAGGGAAGTATGCCTAATTTATTTTTTTAAATGTGCGTCCATGACAGTCATTCTTTGTGAATGTGCTGTAGGGACTTATGCAGACCTTATAATCACATTTGTCTGCTCTCTACTAGGCAGAAGCTGAAGAAGATTGTCACGCCGATTTGGTAAGAACCGATGACAGTGAAAGATCTGGTGAAGCAAATCTTCAGGTATGTCTCTCATGCTAGTGGATTTTTACAAGCACAGTACTGCTGTGATTTAAACTGCATCACTTATCCTTATTTGGTTACCACACATTTGTTGATCTGACAAATGCTTAATCTGTCTGCCCCTCCAAAAGTGAGATAAATTTTGCATTGTGTTCCAAATGTCAAATTCAGTCTTCAGCTATCAGTGTAGATGAAAAGAATGCTTGTGACAGATCTGAAATTTCTTTGGAGAGCTGTAGAAATTGGACAGTAGTTTCTGTGATCAAATTCCAGTTTAAGTTGTCACTCTCTACTGGACCGGAAAGCTGATAAAAGCAGTGTAATAGAAAAGTGTGTTCTATTTCAAGACTAGATTTTTGTGTAGTTGCTCCCCAGAAGTTGTGGTAATTGCAAGAGACATGTAAAGTGTGACTTCAAAGATGCTGAAAAAAAAGGCATGGCAAGAAGTGTAACTTGTATTACTTCACAGAGCATAGTCCATATTTTTTAAGAGAGAAAAGAGCAAGGTCTATATTTGTATATTATATAAATGACCATCGTGAATATTAGATAACTTAGAATGCTTGTGTACAAAACCCTGGCTTTTCTAAATTTTAATTTTAAGAGTTAATTGACTTCTTGCTTATGATAATTCTGCATAAACAAGAACAAATATGATAAGGTCTGGAAAGATCACTTTTCTATGGGATCTTTGATCATAACCATAGTACTAACAACCACTTCTTGAAGCATCAATTTTTCTTCTGAGGTGTACAGTCCAGAAAAAAGCACTTTTGCTATTGAATGAAACTGAACAAGTACTTTTGCACTTTTTAGTTTTAATTTGCCATAAAACAATTGCTAACTCTCTGTGGCTAAATTCACTGAAGCCATCTAAGTCTTGGAAATGTAAAGCATAGTTGAAATTCTTTTTTGTGTTTGTACTTTATAATTTCCCCTCAGAACTTATACTGTCTGAATATGTGATACTAAGTAGAATTAATCATGTTTTTAGGCAGAGCTCCAGATGTTCAGAGCTCAGTGGATGTTTGAGCTTGCCCCAGGTGTGAGTTCTAGTGGGTTGGAACCTCTACCATGCAGAGCATCATCAAGAGAACCTGGACTAAAGTCTGTTGATGCCAGGGGAAAACAGGAGATAGCAAAAGAGGAAAAGGTACAGAAAAAGATCCATATTTTGAAATTTTATGTGTCTGTATTACTGTTTCACTATAACTTTTCTAACAGCTAATGATAAATTAAATCTGGAGAAACAACAGAAGTTACTATCTCGTTATTTCCATACTAATGTGTACACAATCTTACACTGATTTTTCTAGTTTTTATGTTTGCCTTGGTGTCACCTTCACAATCTGCTTTCTGAAGGACTGTAGGTAAGGGGTGAGCAGCAGGAATATAGATAGTTTGTTGACTGGGAATTTCAGTTATGTCTTGTAGCATGTCTTCTCTATGGAATTATTTTGTTATCTCTGTCATAGGTACAGTAGGTAAGATCAAAAATAATTCTAAGTCAAGTGACGTTGCACTTGTATTTATAAGGAATTAAAGAAGTGTTCTGTGTAATTTATTGTGCAGGCTAAAGAACTTTTCCTGAAGGCAGTGGAAGAAGAAAGAAATGGGGCCCTTTATGAAGGTAATGTGGAAGTCCACAATGAGCACCCTTATTGCAGAGAAATCTAACACAATGTGATTTATGGGCAAATCTGCATAGTGCCAGTGAACTTAAACTGCAGGCTAACAGTGGTTTGAGAGCTCCATCATTCAGATAAGCAAACAAATATGCTATAGAAGGGACCATCACATCACAGTTCTAAGGCTGAGGTAAAGCAAAAATGACACCAAGGAAGGAAATTCTAGCTTTCAGGCAAAATAACAGTATCTTGACATACTGCAGTTGAATGGAGCACAGGATTGCTTCTTCCTATAAAATGCTTCTTTATGTGACTATGAAATAGCATAATAATTAATCAAGGCAACAAGCTATTATTTCCTGTGCTCACAGTTCTCATCATTCCACTGTGAACAAAACTACTTAATCTGTGGAATGCTTTAATGCTTTGTTATTTGGTTGCAGGGGATTCTTGTGCCCTTTTTTGGGGGAGGGGGCGGTTTGGGTTTGGCGGGTTTTGTTGGTTTTGTGATTAACACAGCATGCTAAAATAGTTTTTTCAAGAACTCCTGCAGTAAACATTCAAATCTGATAGTCTTTGAGGTTTGTCATAAATATTTAAGGTGGTTAGGTTGCTTACCTGCACACTTGCTATCAGCACTAGTGAAAATGGAAATTCAGAGTTTTCTTTCTCATATTTAGTTTTCAGAATCTAGAGGATAATAAGTCTGTCCTAACTTCCAAGTCCTGTAGGTCAGGAGTGGAGATACCAATTTTCTGTTTCTTTCATGCAAGAAAGAAAGTGAAGCAGAATGTGTGTGTGCCATCCTGCTCATCCACCAGAGGGTTTGGCCACCCTGTTTAAAGTACAGATGCAAAATAAATTAATATACAGAAATCTGAGAGAACTCTGGAAGCTCCTGAACTCAGCCACGTGCTGAATACAAAATTTCCACTTCACCATGGGAATTTTCCTTCATTTTCAAGGGATTTCTGGTTGTTGTTTCATATCTCATATTAAGTGAGAGAAATATAAGTCCCCTGTAGTTAATAAAATCAGTTGAGTCAGTTTCTAATTTGTTAAGTGTTTTTACAGGGCAAAATTACTTCAGGCAAAATTACTTTGGTGGGTGTTTGGTAAAGGATTAAATAGACAGTAAAAAAAAAGTCAGAACTAAAAATCTGGTACATATTTAGGAAATCATGTAGTAGGTTGTGAAGGTTCTTTCTAAATAAATTTTTTTAAAAAGGGTGAGGAAAGCAGTCTGTTTAAACATTGTGTATATAACATGAAAGCTGTGGCTTCATCTGCTTCAGTGCACTCCTTGTATGTTAAACATAGCAGCAAAGAAACAATAATATCTAACAGTTCCATTCACAAAAGTATTTCAGACATCTGGATTGCATGAATATGAATTCATCTTTCTCAATTGAATTTTATTTGAGACTTAGAGAAACTAAACTGGACTATTTCTGCACATAGATGTATATGAGATCTTAGAGGCATGGTCTTATGCCAGACACAGATATATTGCTGAGCACATGTTGAGACATCTGTTTTCAGACCAGGCTTTTATTTGCTGATGTGGCCCAGGTCACCAGAATCCATACCTGCTTCTGAAATCTGCTACCTGATGTTTGTAGGACTTGCTGCAGCTTGTTTTTGCTTAAGTACAGTAGAGGCCTTGTCTTAAGATTAAATGCTAAAGTTGAGACTGATCTGTATTTAGCTGGCTGCTGGTGTTTCTCATCCTCAACAGCCAAAGGATACTATTTGTCAGTCACTGGCCCTGACATGTACTCAAGGAAACAGGAATATTTACTAGCCCCAAACTCAAGTTTCTCACTCAACAGACAAATTCAGAGCTCCACACTCACTGGTGTTTTATTTGTGTTTTGGTTTTAAGAGTCCAAGCTGAAGAAGAATTGCCTTCTGATCTTGGTTTCATGATGTGGGAATAGAAAGAAACATAAACATGCATTCATAATTTTACTACTGGTGTTAAAATAGATGGAATATGCATACATTGAATTCATTATAATTAAGAAGGATTCACAGAGCTGATTCAGAAGAAAGACGTTCTACGGCTTAAATAACAGTTTGTTGCCGCAGTGATGTTCTTGAACCTCTTTCTCTACTCAGTGTTTGTAGGATCTCTGTAGTGGTAAGGGCAGAAGTATTTTCTGTGTGTGTGTGCAAAGTGTGCAAAACCCAAGTTGTCAGGTTTTCCTTCACATCCCATAGTTTTGTGACTAGGCTGCTTTCCTCACCCTCAGTGTGTTGAGTGGCTTGGTTCTGTGCCTTCTTTAATTTCCAGGGGTTTCCATAGAGAAGTTGATATATTTTGCATCTACTGTTGAAATTTTAAAATGGCAACAATATTTTATTCATCATTCTCACCTTTGTAGTGTTGTATATGTCTGAATACCTGTTTGTGCTGTACCAGGGACTTAAGCTACCTGTATCATTTTTCTCTTTCATTTAACTTACGGCTAATTATGAATCTACTGTCTAAAATCTTAACAGCTTGTTGGAAAATCTTTGCAAGTGCTGAGCAACAAGCAACATCAAGAATTAGTAATGTTTTAATGTAAAATTTTCTACTCCATAGTTGAATTTGTTGTAATTAAGGTAAATTTGGAAAAGCTGAAACACATCTGAGATAACTTTATTCTGAAAAAGTACATGAGGCTCTTAGTTTTGAAAACAAGTACTTAATGTTCCTCTCGTCTGTGTTGAATTTAAACCTAACAGTTTAGACTAAGCTTTCTTAGGCAAAGACATTTTCCACCTTTTTAGTGATTTTAGTTGAAACCATGTCTCTGATAACAGTCTTTGCTTTGATAAACTGGTATGGGCATCAGATATGTTTGAACCTCAAACCTTTATTTTCAGCCATCAAGTTTTATCGTCTAGCCATGCAGCTTGTGCCTGATATAGAGTTTAAGATCACCTATACACGGTCCCCAGATGGTGATGGAGTTGGAAAGAGGTGGTAAGTATGAAATTTTACTAATTAAGTGCATAGGACTACTGAAATATGACATTTTGTTTCTGAAGGATATCAGTATGCTGCTGTAGTATGCAGTTTTATGTCTCTTAGTATCTGGAATATATACCTACGCTCAGCTGACTAGACTATATTTTTCAAAGACAGTAACAGGCTTGTTTGGAGCTAGCTAATTTCAGGGGGAAGAATTACAAATAGTTATGCTGTTACTTAATTTAAAAAGCATCAGTCATGATTTTGATTTTCAGATTTAGGATCATATACAAAGTTGTAGATGGCAAAATTAATTCGCTAAAGCTTCATACTAATAAAATAAGCATCTTAATTAAGCAAAGGAATAATCTGTTCTTGTGCTAACATGGCCAGATGATAGCACTTGCAGTAAAGCAATAAATTTAGAAGGTCAGAGATTGCAATCTGAGTAGTCCAGTCCTTCATCATTACACACATCGGAATACCCTCAGCCTCAGTACAGCGGACGTGTAGTGATGTCCGGCTGCCATAACCTGAGCCCAAGACTTCTGTTCCAGGCCCTGCAGCCCAATGTAGACAAGCTTATGGAACAGCTTCCCAAATTCTTGCTTACTCATAGAAGCCATTGGTGCTGCTGATAGCTGCATCAAAAAATCAAGAGTTTTAACATGGGGAATGAAAAAGGAAAGCACAGCTCTGTCCCTGTGGTGTGAGTAGCTCAGTCTTGTTGCCCCAGGACAGTACAGCTCCAATGCAGCTGTTGACTTAATATAAAAGAGTTCAAGATGAGCTAAGTGCTTTATTTACATCCATTAGTTTCATTTCTGAATGTGTTGCTGGCATGAAGTCTTTGCTGTGCATTTGTGCACTAGGAAAAGTACTGGATCATGTGCTATAGTCATGTAAAAACCTTGGTTTTCATAGGATTATTTTCTTACTTTAGCGTCATTTTCTCTACTCCATTGAGACTCTGACCTGAAGTTGGGCAGGAGTGGTCCTTCTGTAGTCTTAGTTAGGACAAGCCCAAACATAATTGTCTTCTCTATGATACTTCAAAACCCATTGATAGGTCTACTAGTTGCTTGATTATATTCTCAGCTCATTCTATTAGCTTGTTTAGAGTAGAATCGAATAGCATTAAAAAGTGTTAAATAGTGTTAAAATAGCATTAAAAGGAAGATTTCTTAATTAGCTTGTATACCAAGTCAGGGGAAAGTGTTTTGTGATGTGCTCAAGGAGTTTTATGTTGTTTCTGGTTATTTGGACCAAGCAAGCAGGCAACTATTGAAAAATCATATTATGACATACAACTTAAATTTAGATTTCTATTCTTAATATGGTAATGTTCTTTTATCACTTAGTAATCCTTCAAATCTACTGATGAGTAGCAAGCTTACTGTTTCTCTTCTATCTTGTTCTGGCTCCTGAAATTTACTATTTCTGCCTATTTACAGAATAGGTACAAAAGTAGTTTTCCTTCATTACTGTTGAATAAACCCACCAAGGGTCACTCTTTAGTGAATAACACAAGCATGAAAAATAATCCTTAATTGTTTCCAATATCTGACATCATGAGAAGGATTACAAAATACAACTTTTCATTAACAACACTTTATTTCCCGTGTATTGCATATCTTAGACAAAGTAAAAGATAAGATTTGTCTTTTTGTGAGGTCAAGAAATTCTTCAGTGACTTCAATAAAAAAAACTCAAATACAAAAAAAACTGGGATGAGAATTTAATGAAAAAACCTCAGTTGTTACTTTCAGATGTAATCCAGCAATATCTTAATGACCTTGATCATATTTCAGTAGTTGTTTTTTTGTATGATGAAATGAGATTGCTTTAAAAACATACAGGGAACAACTCTATTGAATGAGAGTAAGGCAGTGGATTGATGCCAAGATGAGGACATCTCTTGGTATGTTTTGTCCAATATTACAGTGTTGGCATTGCCCCTTTTCTAGTGTTGAGGATAGCAAAGAAGATGACAAAATGGCAGATCTCCTGACAGATTTCCAGCAGCAGTTAGCTCTTCAGGAATCTTCAGTCAAACTTTGTCAGCCTGAAGTTTATGTCAGCCAGACCCACATCTCAGGTAAGAGTTAAGATATACTGTAAGAGTTGAGAGGCAGAATTTGTATAGACATTTCACTTTATTAAAACATTTGTCTCCTTCATTGAAAAGCCACCTTTGAAGGAGTGCTGCATACATTATCTCTTTATTTACTTCTGTAGTTAGATACAAAGGAGAAAAAATTATCAACTAGGTAAACAAATGTTCTCATACAAGATCTTGTCTTTATCACACAAGCTTTTTCCATCTAGTATTTCTGAGTAGAATTTTCAGGATCAGAGGCATCCTTAAAAGTAGCAACTTCTAGGAATGGACTTGCTGGAGTAAGTGTATTCCAGTTCCTTTGGTTTGGTTCACAAATACAATTATTATTACAATTTTTAAGTATGACTAAGAGACAATTGTTTTGTAGACTATGCATCTTTACGTTTCTTGATTTTATCTGATTCTGTATGAGATTTTTGCAACAAGTGTGTTTCCAGGGTCAGAAGGACTATATAATAAAGCTAGAAAGTCTTTTGAAGGTTAATGACTTTCAGTGCTTCAGTTCTACAACAGTTATCTTGAGACTTCCTTATGAGATCTAAATTGTAGAGGATGTATATGAACTATGATCTCTCTTAAAAACAGATGCCTTTGTTCTGCATCCTAAATTATCAGTTGCACTTTGAAATCTTGGCCTGATCGCTTTTGTTCTGGTCAAGGAAAGAAAATAAAGTAAGTGAAGCAAATCAAAACATAAAGAAAACAAGGTTTTAAACGTTATTTTATTTTAATAACTGATGCATTGTACACTTGGGAAAATGTATTTCCTTTTTTTGCCAGTAAACACAAGATGTTGCAGACATTACTCTAAAATGATCTCAGGAGATACGTCCTTTGAGCAGCAATGTTGGTCTCTTTCTAGATTTATGTTCTACTTTCCAGCCAGTCCTGTGTTATAGTATGTTTTTTACTGACTTCTATAGCAGAATGAAAATTTTTAAAAATCACATCTGCTTCAGAAGTTAGTAGGCTGAAAAGGAGCAAAAGGATCCTTTATGGACATCACATCTAATCTATAGTGACCTTTTAAGTTAATTTTTTTGTTGTTGTTGTTCTCTGGCATTGGGCTACAATGTGAAATGTAGGATTTTTTAATGGAAAGTCAAAAGCCAAACCTAGAATTATAAATAACCTGTTGATTTACAGGTTGCATCTAACTAGGATTTCTTTTCTCTTTTTAGCGTTGCCTATGGAAGTACTGATGTACATTTTCCGATGGGTGGTTTCAAGTGACTTGGATCTAAGATCATTGGAGCAATTATCTCTTGTTTGTCGAGGATTTTACATTTGTGCCAGGTATTGAAGATAATTTATCTAGGGTGAAACTTCTCTTTGCACTAAGTATGTCCTGCTTTTCCTTTCCATGGACATTTTCGTGTTAAGCTCCTCAGTGCTAATCAGTTTTTGAATACACTACAAAATGGTATATGAGATAGATGACTTTACTGTAATAAAAATCTATCAGAAAGTATTACTTGCTCTACCTTGTTTGCAAATTAGTGTTTCAGGTCTCCAGAATATGGTCTGTTATGTTGTCATCTTCGTATAGCACAGAGAAGTGCCAGGGTGCTGCAGTGTTGTGGTTCTGTTCTTGGATGAAGATGATGCTCTGTTCTTCTGTTTCACTGGGAAGAGGAAAAGGCTTTCAAACACTCCAGGATTAAGTAAATTAGTCCAGGGTTTTAAATTATGAGCTACTTTTGTTCAAGAAAGTGTCTTTTAGTTGCATCCAAACTAAGTAAGACAGTGTTATTTTGATAAATAAAAGCTTAACAGGGTTTGTAGGGAAGTTATGGTGTTTGCTTTTTTCTCGTTTTCACTAGAGATCCTGAAATTTGGCATCAAGTCTGTTTGAAAATATGGGGCAGGAGCTGCAATAAACTTGTTCCATATGCCTCTTGGAGGGACATGTTTTTGGAGAGGCCTCGCGTTCGATTTGATGGTAAGCTGTACTTTTGAAATAGTTCTAACTGTGTGTGACAGAAACAGTCAGGTGGGTTTGATGTTTATGACATGGCTGTTGTTAGACCTAATCTGAATTTATTTGTGCTTTTCAATTTGTAGAATATTTGCAAAGAGAAAGGAAAGGTGCAAGGAATGAAAATAAAAACTTCTATGTATTTAAATGACGAAACTATTTAAGTAACAAAACTCAAAGGTTTTAAATTATTGGCTTTTTCATCATAAATTATTTTATGTTCTTAGTTTTTGTTCATATACCTTCTTTTTCTGTAGGTGTATATGTCAGCAAGACAAAATATATACGTCAAGGAGAACAGTCTCTTGATGGTTTCTACAGAGCGTGGCACCAAGTGGAATATTACAGGTAGAGCTGTAGTACAATGAGTGAGTGAAATGTTTCTCTCTCTTAAGTTCTTTAAATACACCCCTGGCTATCACAGGCAATAATCATTCTGTAAAACTGAATGGGACTGCTACAGTGTGTAAAGCAATGTGTATTTTTTGAGAATAGGTTTTAGAAATAGGATTTATTATGATAATTAGGAATGAGCTTAGAAGCATATTTCATCCTCACTTAAACCTTGTCACGTGGTGAAAGCTTGAATGCTTACAACAGTTAATACTTATCTACAGATTTCTTTCCCTAAACAACTTTTGCTTTACATATCTGATATAACACATGACACAATTCAGGAAAGATTATACAAGATTAGGCATTTAGCATGTGTGTAATCAGTTGTAAAAATCAAGAGGCTGGGCTTTGTCATCTTGCTGTAAATGCTTTGCCATTTGTTTCCTCAGCATGTTTTTTTGCTGTTGTTCTTCTTGCTGCTCTCAGCATTTGTTTCATTCTGCTGTCCCTTCTGAGGCTGGAAGCTGTTCATAGACACTATTGCACCTGATGGCTATTGCTGTAGTCTCAAACATTAGCACAGTACTTGAGTACTGTAAAAATCAATCAGATTCCAGAACCTGAAAAAGTCCATATGACATTGATAATTCTGTAATGATACTGTAATTGAGATTTTGTTGCACTGGTTTCAGTGGATAGGAATGGAGAAACTTCAGGTCAGTTTTGATTCCAGGGTAGTCATCTTGCTTTGATAGAGGGGACAAAACTTCATAACTCTTGATAACTTCCTCTTTCAATATTCCTAACTCTCTTTTGGTTTCTGATCTCTTTTTTTCTGTTATGTGTGAAGAAATGTGTTTTCAAATGCTATTACCAATTAAGTTTTAAGTCCTTCTGGGTAACATCCTGTTATTTTAAAAGCAAACAAACAGGGGAAAAAAACCACAAAACAGGAAAAGGATATATTTTTTAGGTTTGCATTGTGTAATTATGTTTTTGCAGGTATTTGAGATTCTTTCCAGATGGTCAAGTTATGATGCTAACAACTCCTGAAGATCCTCAATCTATAGTTCCTCGCTTACGGACTAAAAACACAAGGTTATTGAACTAAAGTATTTGGCTCTACAGTTTTCATTTTGCTTTTACCTAACAATTTCTATTTACTTTTGTCTCAGAGTCTATATCCTGGCTTAGCAAAACAATGTTATTTATATTGTGTTATAGATGTTTATAATTCTCTCCTAAGAACTAGAAAAAAATCTTGATCTTTATGCAAAGACATCTTTCATTTTAGGGTCCCGATATTGTAATTAGATTTCTTTTGTAGGTTACGTGATTTGAAATTTTTAATTGCTGTAGATCAAACAATCCTTTTAAAGATACTATTTTGTTACTGGCTGCCTTCTCACACTTCCTTAACTGAAGAAAAGTGAAAATTACAGTGTTTTTGATGTTTGGACATAAAAACATAGAAAATCAGTTGCAACTTCAAAACAGGTTTGAGCTGTTCGCCAGAAATCTGTAAGTATTTAGCAGTAGGCTAGGTAGAACCAACTAACTTACCTTTACGTCCTGTTTGGGAAAATTAGAAGCAATTTTCCAAAATGTTTTCGCCATTTAATATTATCAATGAGCCTTTAGTGAATGGAAATAAGAAACAGTTTATATAATTATGCTATGTAGTCAGTCTTTGTTTCATTGCTGATACTTGTATTATAAGAACATCACACTTTTGAGACACAGTATTTTAATGTCCTTGACATTATCCTCCTTTTTAACCTTCCAGAACAGATGCAATCTTGCTTGGCCATTATCGCCTTTCCCAGGAAACAGACAATCAAACCAAAGTATTTGCTGTAATAATGAAGAAAAAGGAAGAGGTAGGTAGAAGAATAGAATTGAGGAGTAATAGATTAACAAGATTTTACTAAGATGGAGTGTTTTAAGGGACCCAAAAATTTGCCTTACACCAAAAGATTAAAAAATCAATTTAATTTTTTAAACCGTTTAAAAATAAAATATACATAAATAAGCATGGCAATGTCTCTTATATTTGTCCCCAAATCTGTAATAATTTATTGAGGCAAATGAGTATCTGGTTCAAATTTAAACAGTTGTTCTCACCCTTAGGCTTAATTTCAGTTTATGGTGCTATTAGGTGTCAACATTGTTAATAGGAAAAAAGGATGAATAGGTCATTTTCTGAGAACAGATTTGACTGTGTGCAGTTATGTTCAACAACATTTAGTAAAACTAGATAAGCAGTATTTGTTAATTGAACTCTGAGAGATTTGATCAATCTGATTACCAAAGTGCTAGTCAATAGAAACTTATGAAGAGTGTTACGGTGAGTATGCACAGTTGGGTGGTGTCCTGCATGCTTTTGCTTTCTGTGAAAACTTCTTCCATCATTAACATAGACATTTGTGTATGTTGAAGGAACAGTAGTACTTGTTTTTAAGTATGAGAGTTTTACCAATCTGGTCCCACAGTTACTTAGAATAAATAGTTGCACAATGTGTTCTGTGTAGGTCATGAGACTTCTTATTTCTCTGTACAGAAACCAGTTGATTACCACAAATACAGGTATTTCCGCCGAGTTCCTGCTCAAGAAACTGATCACAGTTTCCATGTAGGACTTCAGTTGTGCTCCAGTGGGCGCCAGAGGTTCAACAAACTTGTGTGGATACATCATTCTTGTCACATCACTTGCAGGTGAGTATATGGAGAACAAGAGCAAAGGATACTAAGCTGTAGAATTAAAGATGATATTAATTTGTCCAGTACTAAGTACAGAAAATGTAAAGAGTCTGAGACTTAGCTGGCTTTAACAGAGTGTTATGAAAACATTAACTGGTTGTGATTTGAAATACCATAATGAACTTTTATGTAAAGAAATCCCAAGGTTTTAGCAACCTATTTTAATGATAATAGGAAGATTCTGAAGTAGTATAACTGTATTATTTTAGCTTTTTAAAGGATTTGTGCAAAGTGTTTGATTTCAGAACTGAATCAGGGTTGAATAACTTAATGTGGTGCTAGTGAGAGGGTGTGGAAAGCATGTATTCATTAATATATATATCTTTTCCACTGTGGATGTGCAGACTAAAGATGTCTGTATTTGTCATGTGATAACTCTAATGTTACTAACTGTATAATTCAGCAGTGCAGATTATGGGCATGTGACCAACTGTTCTGATCACCATGCAGGAGCCCTTACCACTGTTCTTGCACCTGACACTTAAAATTACTGGCAAGTTGGCTTTCCAGATGTTTGATGTTGGCAGTTAGGGTGGATTTAGGCCTTGTCTTCCAAAGTTCTTAATATTCAATGTTTTTATAGGAACATAGCTCAGTTATTGACCTGTGGGAATATAAATACAGGAAGTAAACTAGTGAGGGTTGGGAGTATAGGTAACTTCCATAAACAGAAAATTGCTTTTGTAAAAGCTAACGTTGTCATACCTAATTTATATTGCAGGCATTCTTTTCAGTGTGAAGTTTCTTTACTGCTCAGGTCTTGGAGCTCATAATAAGAGTGGAAAGGGAAAGTGGTTTCTTAGGTATAAATGTAGAAGTGGATTCTGTATAGTGTGATTCAGCTAATACTCAAATGCTTTCAGAACAAGGCATTACAAAAGACACTATTCCAGCTGTAGTTGGATGCACACACTGTGCTATGGAACATGACTGCATAAGGGATTCAAACAGCAACTTGTGTCTAATTTAACTTTTACAATGCTCTTTGCAGATCAACTGGTGAGACAGCTGTAACTACTTTTGATATTGACAAAATGTACACCCCTTTGTTCTTTGCACGAGTGAAGAGTTTTACTGCATATTCAGAAAAGCCACTCTGAGAAACACCACCTCCTCTCACAACTTTTGCATGAGTAAAAGGTTGTAGCTAATAAGCATTTAAATTATAAATGTGTATATATTTGGAGCATTTTAAAATTCTGGGAAATTTTTTGAAGGCAGTATGTTCTATTTGATTGTGAATGGCTGGGGTTTTGTTTTGAGATCAAGCTTATGAGTGTTAAACACCTTTTATTTGTGATAAGAATTTGATAACAAAGTTTTGTTTTGTTGTGTTCAGTTTTTTTTAAAAAAATATTTTTAAATCAATCTGCTTAAAATGTGACTCGTCATCTGCCTAGACTCCGATTCGTTCAAAAGGAATCAATAGGAAAATCTCACTGTCCATGGGACAGTGTGTATGGTCTCTGGTGAAGACTTGAAATGTGAAAAGGGAGAAAGTTGTCATCTGTTAAACTGTGTGACTTGAAAGAACTTCAAATAAATGTTTTCTTTAAATTAAACTTACTTTGTTTGCCTTTAAGATCTGGCATTTTGTTGATATCAACGTTAAGGAAAAACAGTTAAGGGCAAGCAAGCAAGCACAAAATACAAGATTTGACTGCAGAGGTACATGCCCACCAATGCAGTGGTGTCAGTTGGTCATCGGTGTAATTTCATCTTGGTAGAAGTTCAGTGGAGCCTGCCTTCTCCACAGGATGTGCATGGAGGGGAGAGGGATACAGGCAATGAGTTGTTCCCTTGTACTGTAGGATGAGTTTGCAGGTGTGTGGCCCTGCTTGGGGAGTGTCACAGTGCAGGGGTGAAGTGCTGGTGTGTACTCCTTGTGCACTGGCCTGGTGAGAATAAACAGGTCAGCAGGGCTCACTTGGACATGATTGTAATGTGCTACAACCCATCTAACCTTGCCACACGTGCTGTAAACACTTTGAGCATTTGTTTTACTAAGATAAATTTTGAGGCTGCTGTAGATGTTCAGGTGCTGTGTACTGCTAATCATGAAGTGTTCCTTGAGGTCTGGTGCAGGTACTGTATGCTGCTTCTATCGCTTGGGGGTGTAGTGCAGACATTGTAATGCTGCTTATTATGTGTGTGTCTTGGATCCTGGAAGAACTGAAGCTTTTTAGTGTAGTTTTTTTTAAGCCATTTTGCATAATTTACCTTTGACCATCTTGTTTCAAAATACTGACCTGGACTTGAGGACTAAAATGTGAAAGTTGTGGAAAAAACTATACTTGTTCTATAATTTATAAACTGTATCTTTGCAAGGAGCTACATGATTAAAAAAATACATCAATAAATCATTTTGAACATGCAATCCCTTGCAATTTCTTATTTTCTCAAGAAATCCTTACTTTCATATAGGTAATGGTGATTAGTTATGAGCTACCACACATAAACTACATGCCAGGCAGGATTGACAGGTAGAATTAAGTTCTTAATGACTTCTTGTGACGCTACTTACAGATTATCTGAGAAAAGTAGAGAAGTTTTCAGGTGCATGAGTTCTCAATAAGGATGTGTATATCTGAAAGTTGTTGTGTCTAGCTACTGTAATAAGGCTCTGCCTACAAGACTTTGGTCTGTGTCTTTAGGCTGCAGTTTCACTATCACTTCATACAACAGAATGTATAATAAGGAGCCTGTTGTGTTCTCATTGCTCAAAGGAAAAGCAACTGCTTAGAATATGAGCTTCATGTTTTGAAATATTGCAAAGTTTCTAAACAGGAAATTCTGTTTATTGCCTACACTTTTTGTTGAGGGTGAAACATAAAGGTGATTCTGCCTGCTGAGAAGTGTCAAAGTTTTGTCACAAGAGTCAGTTGATGATACTGATTATTAGTTTAGATACAGTCTTTTCAAGCAAGCAAGTTGGATGTAATAGAGGAGCCTTTTAACTCTGAGCTCTTTTTATATCAAGATTTAGGTTGCTTCTTCTGACCTTTTGTTTTTCCTTGTTTTTGCCATATATTAGAATAGGCATAAGGGGAAACATACCTAGTTACAAATAGAGATGTTGATTCAACAGAAGTCTCAATTAATGATTATTTTGAGATTATATGATACATAATCTCAAAATAAAAGTTATATTATTCACCAAGAAAATGATAAAAGATACACTACTCACAAAGAAATTATGTGAGCCTTCTGTATATGAGACTGAGGTGTGATGAATATGCTTGCATTAAGCGATTTAAGAGTCAGGCTAGTTTTGTGTTTTGAAATGGTTAATGAGCAGATGCTATTACTGTTTGTTCATGTACAGCTATTAAAATAGCACCTGTTTCAGCAAAGAATTGGTGACTAGTTGCTTTTTGTTCATTCTGTATAGTGTTTTTCAGTAGTCCAAGGCTCTAATTGCTGGAGGATCTGTGTTTTTATAATTTAGTTTTATTGTCCTTGTAATTATCATACAATGACATTAGTTGGTATAACTAGTTTATTGCTGTGAAATTGTCCTTTTACTAACTGTATTAGTGACTTGACTAAAAGAATAAGGTGTGCACCTATACAGTCCTTTTTCCCAAGAGTTTACTGAAGCAGTTGAGACAAGTTCACTTATAAAAATCAAAGCAGGGCTATAAAAGGTGACAGAAACATCATTATTAGAACTGTAGATCTCTTGTATGCATTGAATTAAAGACAGCAGAGTCCACACTTTAGTGTAGAGAAGAGGCTGAGGTGATCAGATGTTACACTGATTTGTCTCAGTCTGATTGGAGATTAGCATCAGTTAAACCTTTTGTGTAAAGAGACAATGTAATTCAGCATCCTGAGCAAGGAACCAGCGAGTAGACATTGTCCAGCTGCTACTTCAGCTCCTGAGTCACTCGACAGCCCTGAGCCAAGCTGATCAGGATATAAAAAAACATGTGGTGTTTACATGAGGTTCTTTAATGGAAGAGAACAATAGAGTCTGTCTTGTTTGGGGTTTTTTTAATTCAAAAGAATTCGCTTGGAATGTGTGCCAGGGTATTGGGAAACTTTTGTTGTCTTTAAAATGGCTGAAGTACTGAGGTGTGTCACCATTTTTTTCTACAGCTCAATATGAGAAAAACACAAAAGCTGCTATACATTTGTGAAATTTGGATTTCAGAAATTACTGTTACCTATGCTACTTAGTCTTACTAAAACCTGTAGAGAAATCAAAGATTTCCATTTGATTGTTACTCAGTATGGATTCAAGCTTTGTCCTTTATGCTAAGACTAGCAGCTTGCTTATTAAGATGACTTAATTAAGCATTATTGTTTGCTTAAAAGGAACAGTTAATACCTTTGCCTTGCCTCTGGTCCAGAGTCTAGTTCCTGAGTCCTTAAAACAACTATTGGAGCCAGAAGTCCTATGTAATACTGACTGAAACAAAGGATTGGGAAGAGAAACAAGAGTGTTATTGAATGGAACTTCTGACGATATATAAAAGGGACATGCTCTCTTAGCTAAAACTGTTTTCAGTTCTGGTAGTGTAGCCCATTTGAAAGGTGCATCGTGCTGATGTGTACCCATCATTCAAGGCAGTAACAGAGAGGTGTTAACTTCGCAGTATAGAGCAACTCAGTGGAACACATGTTCAGAGTATGAATAGGAAAAAAAGCATGGAGCATGACTGCTTCTGAAGACAACATTCCTGCATCTTTTGGGATTGCCATCCTTCCTTGGCAACTGCAAGTTTTTTGACATCTTTTGAAGATACTTGTAGGGTGTTTATTAAGTTAGCCTCAGAATGCATTATGAGAAACAGCGGGATATGATTCAGAGGTAAGGAAACTAAGACTATTAAATCCTGCCAAATTAAATACTTCTTTAATGTGAAAGGCCAAGATGACTAGACATTTTTTCCACACATTTTATTTCTGAAGGAATGAATTTCCCCTTACATATAAGAACCATGACCCCTACATTTCCATACTAAATTTACACACTTGGTAAATTTCTTTTAATTAATTTTACTTCCATGAGGGTAGGAGATTGCTAAAGTTGCTAAAACAAAAGTTCTGCCTAGTTGGTTTAATTTTCGAACTTTTTTTTTTAAGGAATTTGCCTGCTTGATTTTTTCCTCTTTTAAAATTTATTTTATTCCTGAGATAGTGCTGACCCTGCAGGTTGTTGCAGCTTAGTACTAAACAAGAGCTTTGGGATGCAGCTTCCTGTGTTTCCCGGGGCGGTGCACACTGTTGCTGTTGTGCTGTGAGGTGGCTTGCCACAGTGTGAAGCTTTCCTTTATACTTCATAAACTAAGTGTATTTATTTTCCCCTAAAATAGAGGAAATGGACTAAGGAATCGCTACACATTACGTTTAGTCTGGCAAACATTTGTCCCATGATGTTTCTGCACTAGGAAGACATTCACAATAACAACTGAATGGGGATAAACAGAAGGGCCAGTTCTCAGAAGGGATTTCAATTATCTGAATCAAGGAATCATGGCTTCCAAATGGGATCTGAGGCAGCTAATTTGAAAAGTTATATGATAATGGATGATGCACTGAAAAGAACTGCCACTTGGAGAGTGTACATTCCCGAAGCAGGGGTCATCCTTTCAGTCCCTTCCCTGCTCTGAACATTTCCATTCAGTCTGTTCACTGGGGCAAGGTTGGTGGCCCCAGCCAGGGCCAAGCAGACATGCTTTTGGGGTTTTTGGACATCCTGCCCTGCAGTATGTGCAAATAATCTATTTGTTATAGAACAGCTTTAATAAGGAATAACAAATATCTCCCCAGAACCCTGTAAAACTGGTAAACATGGATGTGAATGGGATGCCTCAGTGAGAGTAGAGAGGTGAACCCATGAGCTGAAGGTGTGTATCTCTGCCAAATTTTAATGTTGCATCACCTGCTGTCTTTGGGGAGCAAAAAGGAGCAATCCTTTCTCATATTTTTAAGAGGATACTGTAGGGGTTTCTTCCTGCAAAAAGCATTCAGGCAGCTCCTTTCTATGTATGCTCATAAGAAATTTGGTTTAGGTCTAGCACTTCAGACTTCACAGTTTGTTAACCTGGGATGGTCAGTTAAGATATTTTATAGGGGCATTAAGTTTTATTAGCTCTCAGTTGCATATTTCAAGGAAAAAAAACCTACAATTTTTTTTCTCCTTTTTTCCCTAGAACATATTTTCTGTTGCCTCCTGACTCAAACAGTGCTCACACAAAGAGCTGACTTTTGCTTTCAAGGCAACTTGAGGAGCAGGCCCCTCAGGGTTGGGCAATAGGATTCAGTGGCTTAGTGTAGAGTAAAATACACAAATGTCTTCATATAAAGGAAAATCAACAAATGTGTATGAAAGTAATAATCAGTTACAACCAGTTTTCATTAAGAGTATATATATCAGGGGCTTTAGGGTTTTTTACTAGTTGATTTATCCCAATGGGTGTGGCCTACCTGCACCTCACTGATTTTTTTGGGGGGTGGAGGGGTTACCCAAGGAAAATACTGTTCCTATTATACAACCTTCAAGAAGACCCTTGAGGTTCAGGGTCACAACTTCTGTACTTTGAATCAATGCAACAGTCTTCAATTTGTTTTGGACGATTTGGCATCTGGTTTAAATGACAAACATGAATGTAGTGGATTAGATCTGTTCTCCCTGTAAATTTCATCACAAAAATATTGTGAAAGAAAATACTGAGTACCTTTACACTTGCCTTGAGTACACATATTAGGAATTGATAGTGTCTAGACAGATGGTGATCTGGCAAATAAAGTCTGAGAAAAATAAACTTACAGATATTAAAGTCTGCCACATTTCCCAGTGGTAATAGAGGGGGAAGATTGTGGGGGGCTAACACAGTTGCCAGCAATTTTGTTTGAAACCTGCTCCCTCTTTAAAGAGTGTGCCTTTTTAAACATTTTACATAAAACCCACCAAAGTCTGTCAAACCTGAAAAACTACCACAAAAAGTAATCTGATTATAAGATGGATATTTGTCTGGGGGTGTGCAACACAGTGAATCAAGTTTTTCTTCTTGAAGGACTCAAATTAGAGTCTTTTATGAGAACATAATCATACAGTGTATTGTCAGCATGTCATTACTAACGTCCATAGGAATTTTAAAAAATAACAATGAAGCACACTGTTATCAGCTGGTGATCACTGAGCTTCAGCACAGCAGCATTCCTGATCATCTTGTCCTAAAATTGCAGTTCAGCTTCTCATCAGGCCTTGAAGATGGTTTGCTATAGAAAAATTGTAACCTAAACCAAGCTTAAACTCACGTCACCTGAACAGAGAAAAGGTTACCCCAGCTTTACAGTAAGCCTGATTTAAGGTTTTCCGAAAGACCTAACAGAACCATCCACTCTGCCCCCAGCTTGTAGCTCTGCACGGGGTTGTTGTGACCCCAGTGCAGGACCCAGCACTTGGCTTTGTTCACCCTCAGACCACTGGCCTTAGGCCATCAATTCAGCCTGTCCAGATCCCTCTGTAGAGCCTTTTATACAGTTTTCTAACAAAGTGAATGTTGTAGGGGTTTCACATTCACTAATTTCTGTTTCCCAAATTAATGTAGTGGTTTCAGACCCTCTGTAGTTTCAACTCCGGAACCAATGTTAAGCAGTCATCTTGTCATGCCTGACATATTCCACCAAAAGCTTTTGAGCTTGCTGACCAGTTTTGAAATAAATTTGACAGATAGACCATAGATTCAGTTGCACCAAGTTCTGATGATGAAAGTAAGCAATAGGAGAAAGGTACACATTTCTGGTATCTCCATGGGAAGAAAGCCTGCTGTACAACATCTATTTTCAGGTTTTATTTATAGCATCATAAATGATCGTTATAATACTTTAATAGAGTTCCATTACTACAACCCAAAGAATTCACAAGAGAGAGCTTGGTAGAGGAAGCCAAGCCCAGCTTCACAATTTCTGCCATCTAAGTCCAAGATTTTAATCAAGTAGGTAAAATTTTGCATGAGCTTTTACAAGTGAAATTGAACTTTGAGAATAAGTGTGGAAAACCATAAATCCACTCTGTGCAATGACAGGAGGGAAGGAGGAGGCTGTCTGTAGTTCAGGACACCAGGTTTCCAGTATGAAGGAGTAATCTAGCTTGGACAAAAGTAGCTATGTGTTTTTTACGGGCTTGGATCACCAAGCACTAACTCATCTGTGCAAAGAGGAACAGGTTTTGGTTTTCATTTTCCAGGGGTGGCTCTTGGCAGGTATTTGGGACTTCTGGAAAGTTCTGTCCTTCTTAGTGGAGTGATAAAATGCATTAACATGCAGGAAGGTCAGGGCAGGATTACAGTCTGACCTAAAGTTTTCTCCTGTGCATACAAAGACCAATATCATTGACTTCAGTGAAGTAAACTGGCAAGACACCATCCATTTACTTTTTATTTTAATTCACTTTGGCCAAGGTCTGTTTGTTCATCCTGTATTCCCATCCCAAGACCAGACATTGATTCTTTTTTCTCCTGCTCTCTTCCAGCCCCTAGATTTTACTCCAAGTGCAGGAGCCAGAGAATCTCTAGTCATGCCATGTGTACCCCCTTGTCTACTGTCTCCAGCCTCTCAGGCAGTGAATCCCACTCCTCTCTGTGGGGAATCAGGGAAGTCTGTAAGCAATGAACATGAACTAGCCCTTCTCTGCCCTGAAATGTACTGCTGCTTTTGCTGTCAGCTTGGAGGGTCCTGCCCTAGGGATCCTGCTCTGCCACAGGGCACTGCTGGTCTGCACTGAAGATAAGAGTTGTTACCTCCTGTCCTTGCTGTGACTTGAGCAGAGAATATCTGGATGTTTGGCAAACAGCTTCTCATGACACCTAATGTCTGCACTATCTACAGACGTTTGGTTGGTCACAGCTGTTCTTGTGGCAGTCATTACTCATTGCTGTAGGTGCCAGAGTCCAGTATAAGGCTGCCACCACCTCACCTTGCCACCTGCACGTGCCAGGGGAGAGGCTGTGGGGACGAGCTCAGCAACATGTCCTTGTGCCTCCATTCCTCACCTAGTGTTTGGGGCAGAAGGTCCCACCAACTGGTCCATGCCATGTCCTGGCAGGGACATTCTGCTGGGGATGAAGGAGTGAGGGACCTGATCCTGCCACAGGAAATTGCTATCTCCTCTAGAAGCAAAAAGGAGCTGGATGCCCAGTTGTCATGTGGCTTTGACCTTTGCTTAACAGTTTCCACCAGGCACAGAAAGCACTGAGCAAAGAGGACACTCTTGTGCTGTGGTTTGTATTATTTATGACTTTCTGTCTTCAGAAGAACAAATAGATTGGGCAACCCTTGGAAACAGAATACTTAAGACACATCACTGATTATACAATTGCCAAAAGATGTGAAGTAAATCTTGACACAACCGATTTGGAGAAATGAAAAACACTCATCTGAGACACCCCCTCCAAGACAGCTCTGCTTCCTCACTTACTAACTGGAAACAGCAGAAATGAGCTCAGAGTGAAAGGCTGGCCAAAGCCCTTCCTCACTTGCCCTGTCCCCTAAGAGATCATCTCACATTGCTCACAGAAATCACATAATCCAACAAGGAGAGCAAAGCATGCTTTGGCAATCATATTGCTGATGATGCTGTCTTCAGGACCACAAAGGCTGTGTCCTGCTGCCCTAGGGTGTCTTTCATATGCCACATTTCAGATGGCTTTCCATATACGCCACACTGCACATGGCTAATTCAAACAGAAACATCCAGAGACTGCAGTTCTCTGGTGTGAGAAAAGCTATGGCTGATCCTAAGTGTTAGCAGAATCACAAAATAGCAGAGGTTTCAGTCCACGTCACTGTCCACTTAATAATCCCATACTTCATCAGCTTGTGTCTGAGGATGTTTTGGAAGACTGTGCTGAAAGGCAGGCTAACAACAAGATAAAAAATATCTTTCTGCTTTCTCCTCATCCACCAATCCAGTCCTCTCACTGTAGACTGCTTGGAGGTTGGTTAAGTACAATTTCCCTTTCCTAAATACATGCTGACTGGCCCTAATCTTCTCACTTTAAACACTTTTTAGTCTTTCACGTATTTGCAAAGAATCATGAAGAGGACTTTTTTCATTACCTTTGCACATTTCAAGGTGTAGCTGGGCAGTGTGTAGTTTCCGAGATCCCCCTTCTTGTTCTTCTTGAAGACAAAAGTCTTCAGACTCTGCCAATCACCATGACTTCTCAATGATTATTGAGAGTGACCTCACAATAACACCTGCCAGCTTCCTCTGTGCTCATGGGTGCATCCCATCAGGGTCCATGGACTTACGTATGTTGGGTTTATTTAAGTGTTCCCTAACCTTTTTCAGCTGCATTGATGGTGAGTCCTCCTTGCTTCAGGAGATGAAGAATGTTGGGGAAGTTCACCTTGTGAAAGACAAAAAACCCTTAGTGCCTGGGGACTGCAGCAGCTCAGGGAGGAAGAGGATTTAGACGGCATGGGGACCCACGAGAGGCAGAGAAGGATGGGAAAATGATGCAGTTCATTTAAAAAGAAAAATTAAGGAAGTCTGCTGGTGTCAAGGTAGAATAGATGCAATCAGTAATCAAAGCAGAGCAGGAATAGCAATTGAAATTGCACATCTAAACACCCAAAGCAGTTGAACCTGACTCATGCAACCTATGCTGACTGATCCTGATTCAGTACAGCACCTTTTCCTGGCCATATCCCTGCTGAGATCCACCAAAGGGGTTACTTTTACATATTGCTTGCAATGAACTGAAACATTGACTCCTTGACCATAATCATTATAAAGCTCCAAAATACTGCCCTGAGAGAAAGCAGAGCAAAATTGCCAGGAGTACCAGACACACAGATTACTAAATATCCCAGAGACCACATGGAAAGAAAAGCTCTCTGCAATGAATTGAGGTGTATCCCCTAAAGCTTCCTCAGCTGGAGTCTTTTCTACCACCATAAGTTTGACAACCTTGTTTCGTTTACAAATATAGAGAATGCATTTAGGACCATAAGGTAGAAATTAGTCCATAGACTTGCCAATCTCCCCAGGGGCAGGAGCTTTGTACAAAGGTTTGAAAAGGAAAATATATCTTTGCTCAGTCTGACCTGCAATTCTTTTCACATGCAGAGGCAGAGGTCCTGGGGACAAGGCCAGAAGAAACACGGTGTACGTTCCCAGGGCTGGAGAGATGTGGGTCAAATCCCTGTTCTGCTCTCTCATTTCTCCTTTGGTGTGGCTGATACAAAAACATTACCCTTTCTCAATTTGATGTTCTCAGGATAAATACACTAATCAGTTCAGGTGTGCAGTTGCTGCCTTGTGCTATTTAGGTAGTTCTTTATCATTATATGTCTATTTCACTTTTAAATGGTACATGAGCCAAAATCCTCCAAACATAAAAGTTATGTTTCTGTAAGATACAGCCTGGCTAATGTAGGATTCTGAGGAATCTGAATTGTGGTGTTGTGATGGCCTCAAAAGAGCCTTTATATATAAAAATACTTGCTTCAGAGCAGGCACAGAGATTGCTCCCAAAGAAATAGTCTTTAGATATGGAGGCCAGTACTTTCACAGCTAAGACTTTGGGAATGTAGCATAGATCATCCATGCCATGTATGGGGATTTGTGTTAGCTTTGGCAGTAGCTACAACCATCAGAAACAGCAGTGAGCCAGAACAAACCATGCTGCCTGAATAATCATTCACATCCAGACCTCCTTGCATCTCTGCTGGCTTCCTAATGCTTTGCTGCACCTGGGCCTTGAAGAAAACCATTTTCTGCAGAAGAGAACAAGGTTGCATGAGTGGATCCGACAGATCCACCTATGAGTGGATCCTCACAGATCAATTGGTGTTTCCTCATGAAACTAATCTGAATAACCTGAGCGTTCATTTTTGTTTTCTTAAATACAGGATCAGAAGATCATGTCTCCAGTGTTCTTTCATCTCTGATTCTCCCTCTCTCCTATGCCCTCATAAGACTCCACCCAGAGTGGAGTGCTGCATCCAGGTCTGGGACTCCTAACATGAGAAAAATGGACCTCTTGGAATGAGTCCATAGGAGGCCACTAAGCTGAACACAGGGCTGGAACCCCTTTTCTACGAAGACAGGCTCACAGAGTTGGGGCTGTTCAGCCTAGGGGAGAGGAAGCTCTGGGATGACATTATAGCACCTTCTAGTACCTAGACAGGGCCTGGATGGGGCTCTATGTGAGCTGCTGTAGTGGAAGGTGTCCTGGCCCATGTGAGTGGGGTTTAGAGCTAAATAATCTTTAAGGTCCCTTCCAAAACAAACCATTCTATGATTCTACTGTTCTTATCCTGTCCAGCTGGGCACAGTACCTTAGAGCTGATTAAAAGAGGCTTAAAGCAATGATACATTGTTTATTTTCACATATGTTTATTTTCACATATCCCAAACACACTGAAAAATTAACTTTTGTGAGGGTCAGAAATGGGATCAGCATCTTTGTATTTCAAGCCAAACAGAGATAAATTTGGTGCTATATAGACCCACCATGCTGAATGTACCTAAAGTGGAGGGAGTTGCTGCCAGCATAGAAGTTGCTTCAAGAGCTTGGAAAGGTCAAAATTACCCCGGCAGGTTATAAATTTGGAAAGGCTTTCTGTGTTTAACCTTGGAAAAATCATAAAGGTTTAGTTTCATCCTTTAAAAAAATGAATAACCTGTCCTCCTTGAGCCTGAAATGCATTTCTGTGGGAACAGGCTGGGCATGATGAACGCTGCATGAACAGGGGCTGGGGGTCCCCCCAAACTATGTGACAGTCCTGCTTGTGCAGGATTACAAGCATGGAAGCTGCAAGAAGGCATGGCTCTTCTATGGCAGGGAGCTACTGAGAGGAGCTGAGATCACAGGAAAAGGTTTCATTTTGGAAACCTTTTGATTCAGACTCAAAGGCAAACCAACGAGAAGGCTCTTCCTTCTCAGACAGGAAGAAAGGTTGGTAGTAATTATCTTCTAGGCAGGTTTGGTTGTAATGGACCTTAGGAAGCCTGTGAAACTTAGTAACTAGATGCTACCCATCTTAAAATCTTGAAGAAATGGTTGATTTGCAGGAAAGAAAAACAGATGAGTGAAAAAATGCTAACAGCTGGAATTAGAACAGAGAAGCCACGGAACAGGATTGGTTATCAAATTCCCTTTGCTGGAAGTTTCTAAAAATAGAGGAAGTGGTTGGCGAGTGTAAGGGGAACTGATAGAACTTTGGTGTGGAAACAGTTACCAAGGAGCCTCCCAGCCACACATCCAAATGGCATTACAGCTGAGAGGTGATGCTGGCAGCATTGCAGTGGAGAGGCAAGGAATTCAGAGGAGAGACAAGATAAGGCAGAGCTAGATGGCCATGGCAGGGGCCGTGCCCTGTGTGGTCCCTCACCTGTGTGGCCGGTTTGAGGAATGCCAGCTATGGGACACTAGCCCCGGGGCCTTGCCTGTCCCTAATCCTGCAGCTCACCTCCCGAAGCACAAATCTTCATGGCTCCTATTAATTTCTCTTTTCCTGTCTTAGAGGTTGTTACAAATGTTGATCAAAGTTTCCTTCTTTGAGTTAACGATCTGAAAAATCATAAAACATGCCGAGTTTGGAATTAGTGTGGGAGTAACTCACTGACTAAAAAAGTTTGGTGAGTTGACCTTCCTGTACAATAGTACACTGTTATTTTGTGATGCACATTTAGATTTTTTTCCACTTAAAACAAATCACTGTGCATGCCATTTCACAAATTCCAATAAACATTTTCAAACACTCTATAAATACAATTCATTCTTGTCTTGTAAATGTCTCTGAACTACATCCGTCACCAAGAGAGTGGTTTCCCTAGCAACTAATATATTCCAAAGACTTAAAAAAAAAAAAAGAGCCAAGACTGAACCTATTTGATGAACACATGATGCATCCCATCCTGAGGTACTGTGAAGTTTTTATTGTCACTTGTTTTGTAATACTGTCCTCCCAGACTTATCCCAATGAAAGCTTTATTTCTCCCTTTGGTGGATAAAGGAGCCACTCTTGAAATGTGGCTCCATATGTCGTACATGACATCCCTCGTCTCTTCCTTGCAGAGACGGCAGCCGGGGTGTGTGTCAGTGCCTGCATCTGCAGGGGAGGTTGGTGGCCCCTGAAACAAAGTCCAGAGAGCAGCAGACGCCAGTCATGCAGCAAAGTCAGGCAGATGTCAGTTATAGGAAAAGGTAAAGGAATCTTTGCCAAAGATGTCTGACCCACTAAGTTCAGGCGAGAAAATTCCTATTTGGCACCCTAGTTTTTTAAACAAATGTAGAGAACTGATGGGTCCTGCTGAAATACAGCTTATGAAAAGTGCCTGGAAAAAGCAGCAAGGCACCTTGAATATGGATATATGTGTGTATGTATATATATATATATATGGAACTGGGTCCAGCCCTGCAGACAAGGACTTAGGGCAATTGGTGTATTGGACACGATCTGGCAGTCTGCATACGCAGCTCAGAAGGCCAAACGTATCCTGGGCTGCATCAAAAGAAATGTGGCCACAGATGGAGGAGGAGGATTCTCCCCGTCTACTCCATTCTCATGATGTCCCATGTGAAGTCCTGCATCCAGCTCCATACAACACACATGCAAGGCTGGCGCAGTGCAGGGACTAAGGTCTGAAGAGGGGCTGCCTGAAGAAGCTGGAGGAGTGCAGAGGGTTGCACATGACAGCTGTGGTCCTTGAGATCATCCATCCACACCTTCCAACAGTCTCACAGGCTTGAACAAGCTGCGTATCGAGGAGGGCTGAAATGCTACCAAACCAGAATGGCAGCGAGGCAGTCTGTAAGAGGAGCTGACAGCTTTTATTAGATCCATGAAACAGTGGGGGAAATTAGACTGCTAAATAAAAAGGAGCAAAGACAAGCCTTTAGGTACAAAAGCCCTTCTGGGGCCTGCAAGAGGAGCTGAAGTGAGACTTGTGGAAGCACTTTCACGTCTGTCTTGCCACAGGAGTGGGGAATAGGACCCATTGCCAGAGGGCGGGGACGTTTGAACCCAGTCACCGTAATGGGTACAGGTTAAACACCACGTCGTTGTTGCAGCAGCAGAGGCAGACGTGGTGCCCTGCCCCAGCTCTGTCCCCTCCGGGTCCCCCCGGGGGCAGCGAGAGCTGTCGGCGGGGCTGTGCCGCAGCCGCCATGGCGCTGGGCCCGCCCTCAGCCGCCGGGTATGGCGGCAGGGAGACGCGGCTGCCGCTGAGGGTCACTGGAGATTTCTCCCCGTAGCATCCATCTCTGAAAGGGCCCGCGTCAGGCCCGAAGGGGTCACGGCCGCTCGTTGCCACAGG
>VWZU01010897.1:91104-158069 GCA_013397095.1 Sterrhoptilus dennistouni
CGTGGCAGCTTTTGCTTAAATCTCCCCCGAAATTAGCAGGTGGCATGTGAACATCCGGGTTGGGAAGAAGCAAAGGCGAAGGCTCCTGTGTCGGCATTGCACCTGTCAAAGACTTGGGAAAGCAAGGCGTGGGTTAGTAAAACAAGGTGTAGTGTAGCGCCTCTCCTCTGTGAGCTGCAAAGTTATAAAGGCACTCAACTAACACGATGATGGATTTGATGATCTTAGAGGACTCTTCCAACCTTAAGCATTGTGTGGTTCTGTGAACACGGTCACAAAGCAGATGGATAACAGTTCCTCCCCCATCACAGCCGTGGTTCCCTGGGCTGTAGGGACACACCAAACAGGGCTCCCAGCTCTTGGCTCCGAGTTTGTTTCAGCAGTTTTTGCCCAAAGCCTGTTTTACATTGAAAGATTTGCTTAGACCTTGCATTTACAGCCCTTAGGGTCCACTGCCGGCATATACTAAAGAAGGACCTAAAAATGAAATGATGCTAATAGATTTGACACCACAGATTTTTTTTTTTCCTATGGAGATTGGAAAAGCTGAGGTTTTGTGTTGGTTTTTTTTTTTTAATACTGATTGTTTTGAAGTAATCTTTTCACTACAAAAATATTCTTCTTCAGCTTTTCTGGAGTCTGTTTCTAACTAATAAATTTTTCTATCTTTACCTTTTTTTAACCCACAAACAGAAATTTCATTCAGGTAAGGATCAGCACACAAGAATAATTCTTCTGGGTCTTCTGTTCTGGATATTTTGCAACGTCTTTAATTGCCCCAATTATTGGATTATAATTATGCAAACTTTAATTCCTTTCAGAACGTTCATTTCTGATGAGTGCTTGCAGGTCTCTCTTCTTTATAATTCTGCTTTTTCATCCATTTAATTACAGTGATTTTTGTGGACTGCTGGAGCAGCAAAGCTCATTTCAGTTGTTCTCCACTCACCATGAGAAAGAATTCCAACAATCTGGTGTAGGACCAGCGCACCTTTAGCTGCAGACCTGCCATAGATGCTGTAGAGAGACCGTCCTATATATAACTTGCCCTATTTTGGGCTCATACCTTTTTCTAAAGTTCTCCTCCCTGATCTCTTGTGAGCACATTAAAACTGAATATTTTCAGAATATATTTTGCAGATTGAACACATTTAAATAGAACTTTTTCGGAAAATATTTTTTCAGGTTGAATGACACAGGTTCTTGTGTGACAAATCAGACTCCTGAGTTAGTTGTATCATAGCTGGTTTGACAAACTATGAATATGATGGGTTTTTCCCAAGGAAAGCCTGCTGGAAAGCCATGAACCAGAAAGCCAATGAGGATAAATGGTCTAAGTCTGACTATACAGAGTCAGAACAGCCAAAGAGCAGGCTCTACTATTAGACACTTGTGACATCTTTAATCTACTACTTTTTACTCCCACACAATTGAAAGTGAAAGCCTCAGGCAGATGTTTTAGGAAGGAAAAGATGAAGACAAGTCTACAGGAAACAACCCAAGCAAGTAGGCTGACCAGTAGGCTCAGTTATAAAAGAAAGAAAGCCATGTGGCTCAGTAGTATTTCCTAGGTGGAAACTATTTCAGTGTTCATGGAGACAGAACTAAACCAGTGATAGGAAAAGCATTGTTGCTGTAGGAAAAGCATTGTTGCTATATTTGTTACACAATTAGACAGATCAGCTGTTTTTTCTTATACTTTTGTTCCCAGGCACTTGTGTCAAGAGGTTCTGGTTTTTAGTGTCCTCCTGAGTATTTCCAGTAGAAATAGCTGCAAATTCTAAATTCACATTCTATTCAAATGGGTTTAATGTGTGCACATTTTATCTCCTCCTTGGGTTCCCAGATCCCCTTGCTTCTGCAGGTCATCCACTTAAGAAATCTGTCCCCACCCAGAACAATTATCCCTTCTGTCAGTGGCTGAAAGGGCATGGATTACTATCCCTAACACCAGCCTGGGGGAATGCACCACCCCTAACATATCAAAAGACAAACTACATGTGAATACTGGTAATGACAATTGAGGGTAACACAGCTTTTGCAGCAAAGGTCACAGGGATTCCCTTCATCAGGCATGCAGCAATCCCAAGAATCTCTGGAGATGCTTTCACAAGTGTTTCCACATTCATCAGAGCTGATAAATGATGATGATTTAACATCATCAGTGCTTCAGAAAGTCCTTCAAAGCACTCTCCTGGCTTCAAACCAGGCAAACCAGGTACAGGTTATGCACTTCCCCTTTCTTAACCTTGCTGAAAGTCAAGGGCAACAAGCAGAGGTGGAGGATGCCTTCTCTTTTCTTGTTAGTGCCAAGAAATAGGACAAGAGGCAATGGGCAGAAACTCATGCACAGGAAGTTCCACGTGAATGGTGATGAAACTTAGCCTGCCCTGCAGCCCTGCTTTGCTTACCAGTGTAGATGTAATCTCCTGCTGCCACCAGGAACAAATTTGCTCTGGAGAAGGGGTGCTGGCAGTGGATGACAGCACTAAAGAGAGCAGGACATGCTCAGGACATGATCCCAGGACATGCTCCTGTGCAGAAGATGCTCAGGAAAGGCCTGGTCCTTCTTGGGCTGATCATGGGCATGCAGCGTGTGGAGGTGTAAAGCCTGCTCCCAACCAGACCCAAAGCCCAGGTAGCCTCTACCATGCCTTGAACCACAGACCACTTGACCAAAATTTCATTGACCAATAGCAAGAGTTACCTCAATCTCCTGGACTCTTTTTAGTCTTAAAGAAGATGGAGAAAAAGCTGTCTTTGCTTTTTGGATTGATCTTCTTGCTTCTGCTTCTAGTTTTGTTTCTGGACGTGGGTGGTCATGAGCTCCTTTGGACTTTAGAAAGTAATTATGGTATATTAATGGTAGAAGCAACATTGTTAATAATCTTAAGGGAGCAGAATTTATATCACAGGCAAAATTCACACATTATAGCCTAATTTAATGCTTTGTATTTAATAGGATTTAATTACTGTGAGATCAAATAATAAACATATCCCAGATGAACTGGGATGGGATAGAAACCCTCTGAAATAATAAAATCAGTACACCACATTTATTTGCAGAAGACAATCTCCCCAGTAGACCCCCGGCTGAAGCCAAGAGGTCTTCTGCAGCTTGGCTACAGTGTCCTTGCAGTTGCTTTAATTCTTCTCACAGTTTAGACATGTTTATCTGAACATTAATTTCCATTAGCTTCCACAGAGAATTAATTTTACTTAGCCTGCACATAAGTAAGAGAGTGGAAAGCAGGAAAGTAGTTATGTTACTCAACTAGGACTACAGCTTCCAGAAATAGTGCCCATTATTGAAACACTTTGCATACACCATGTTCCAGATATAAATTACATATAATACACAGATGGCATTTTCCATAGACAGTCCCTTGTGTACAACCATTTCCTGTTCCAAGATTGCCTCATGATTTTGTGTATTGCCTTGGAGAAGAAGAAGAGAGAACATAACATTTCTGACTTCTGAGGGCTGGTTGGTTCCTATGTACCTGAGGCAAAACTCTTCAAAATCAACAAGTTTTCACACAGGCTTAAATAAAACATACACTGTGCTGTAAAATCATAGTAGCATAGGCTAATTTAGGCTGGAAGGGCCCTCTAGCTCAACCACTTGCTCAGCAGGACTAACTTCAGAGTTAGATTAGGTTGCTTAGGACCTTGTGTAAATTTTTTATCTTTACAGTCCTTACAGTCCATTTGACCTTGTCATATTCAGTAACCCCTGAATATGTTGGGACAAAAAAAATGCTAAATAAAACTTAAAATACCAGTCCTTTAAATTAATGTGCATAATGTTAGGTAATTTTATACCAACCTGGAAAAATATGAACTGGCCTTCATGCCTCCAGAAGTTGGTAACTGGGTAACCACCATGGCCTCGGCAGGAAAGGAGTCGCAGTGGTCCATTGCAGTTTGGACAGCATTTCCCTGGAGCAAGGATAGAGGGAAACATTTTCTATACAACACTAGTTAGATGATACAATGGTCCATTTGTGGCAGATTGCTGCTTCTAGTTTGATGCTCAGAAATTACACTGAGAGAAATTATGCAAAAAACTTCCAAACATAAGCAAAAATCATTATAAACAAACTAATCATTGTCTTTATTCTGTCCATTATTAAATATAACTTTCAAAAATTATTTCTCTTACTATATTATAGCAATTTTATCATTTATTATCATGGTTGTTTTTTTCTTTTCAGTGTTTGGAATGTCATATGTGTTTCTAGAAAACATCATTCTGGCCTCAGTGAGCACCTGAGTAATACCTTTCTTTAGCTAAAATTTACTTCAGATCCAGAAATCAGTATGTCCTAGCTCCACTGAGCAATCACAATTGTTTGGAATGGTCATGTTAAAAATGTGTGTGCAGCTCACGTTCTCTATTTGCATTGTCTTGCTCCAGTGATGTGACCGTGGGGCCTTTTTTCCAGTCATCACAATTTATGAGCAACTTCTTTCCTGCAAGACTTGCCTCCTGAGTTAATCTTGGGCCAGCGCAATAATGAAGCCAACACTTGAGTGGGCAGGAACAGCAGGGCAGGGAGCTGCCTGCCCTGCACAGCTTTCTCAGGACCCTCACTCATGGCTGAAAAGGCTGGGAACCAATCCCTAACCAGCAGAAATAGAGATTAAAAATTTATTAGGAAAAAAACCCAGAAAATAAACGAGCAGATGACTATGCCCCAGCAGTAAGAAATGTAAAATGCTTTGTTCCAAATCAGGAGTTGCATTGGAATATAAGAAATGGCAGAAGGAAGGCTGGGTAATCCAATCCTATACTTTGGTTTCTGCTGTGTAGTGTTCGCTTGTGAACTGCCATACAATGAGCTGCCATGTTCATACTTACTCTGTTGTTTTTGTCTGGCTTTATCACATATGGCTGGTCTTAGGTAGATCTTCCTCCCATCCAAGGTAGAGCAATCGTTACCACAAACCACCACCCCAAGGCAGGACTTCTTTAATATGCGAGAGTTGTGGTTGTTGGTGTTTCTCATTGCCCAGCTGCTGTGGTGCCTCTGAGCATTTTTATCCTCTGAGCTATAGATATGTTTTACATAGGAATCTGGCCATTCTTGAAACCAGTCTGTCTGGCTCACATGCTGTGGAAAGAGCAAAGCATTTTAGGCTGGGGAAGAAAATAACTTGTCCAGGAGCTGAGCAGAGCTGTCTCTCTGTATTTCCTCTAGCCTAGGTGACTGTAGCACCCTGCCAGGTGATGCTGGTTGTCAGGAGGGAACAGTGGAGATAAGGCAGGAAAAACACAGATCTCTGTGGCTCCCCACAGGCCCCAGAGCATCAGGAAAGCCTGGCCAGGAGCTTGTTCTCATTCATCCAACCAGCCAAACAAAAAAAAAAAACAACAAACAAACAAACAAAAAAAAAAAAAAAAAAAAAAAAAAAAAAAAAAAAAAAAAAAAAAAAAAAAAAAACCACACACACAAAAAAAAAGAAAAAAAAAAAAAAAACCCAAAAAAACCCAAAAACCCCACTGAACAAACACCAAGCCTCAAGCCAGCAGAGTAAGGAGCAATAAAAATAAACTTGGGGGGAAAGAAACCCAAGGACCCAAGTACATATCACATCAGTGTACACCCGTGGGTACAGTCAATACAGTAAAATGCAGTAAGCTGTAAAGCATCTACCATACCTGATGATGATTTTGAGGGAAAAGTTCTTGTAAGGGATACAAAAGTTCAGTGGAAATTTCCTTTAAATTGCTAATCCCAGGACTGAGAGCCATGACAGCAGTAAGAACATCAACCAAGAAGAGAAAAACTCCCACACTCCCCTGGTAGCCACTGGATAGTGTAGGGAAGGGTGTCAATGAAGCCTCCAGACTGAAATGCAGGTGAAAGTGACCTTGGGTTGAAGGGCAGGGAAGGGGACATCCTGGAACATGGAGGCTTTGGACAAACAACACTGTCATAGTAGGGAGGAGGCTGGGATCCAGTAAGAAGGCAGGGCTGGGAGATGAAAGGCAGAGCTGAAGGACTGCAGCAGGAGGAATCTGGCAGAAATATGCAGAGCTGAAGGACAGGGAGGTGATATTGGTGTTGCAGGGTGTGTGGGCTTTCAGTGGAGAGCATGGGTGAAACTTTTAGCTAAGAGAACTAGAAAAGGATGGAGGGACGGGAAGATAAATGTTGTGCCTCTCAGCAAACCCCTGCAAACATGAATCAAGGTTTCCCTCGGCGCTCATGAAAAGACTTGCCTCCATATGGATAGACACCTCTGGAGCTGGAGCCCAGTCTGCAGTGAGACTGACTGAGTACCCACAGTTGCAAGGCAGTTGTGGGCACTGTGGTCCCTTCTCAAAGAGCACTACCTGGGGCAAAAAGCAAGTCCTGGACAGCTCTAATTAAATGTTCACAGCAGGAGGCACCTTTTTTTCCTCTACTTTCTCTGCACCTAATCCACTTCAGTGAAAATAATACTTCTGCAGCATTGCTATTTTTCATGCATCAACAGCTCTTTCAATAATACATTTAAGGAGAAATACATGGAAATGTCAATATTTCCTCAGTATTTTCTAGCAAAACCCTCCCCATACCTCGAGGTGACAAAGAGAATAAAGGCAATGAGTCATAGGTGACTGAGAAAGCATTGAAGATCAGTGGTGGAGAAGACTGGTCAGAACTAGATAAATTTCTAAGACACAGACACATACCTGGGGAAGTTTGATATCATTGATATCCCAACTTGTCATTTCTCCATGTTGGGAAGCAGAGTCCTCCTGCTCCATAACAGAATCATCTGCACCTTTCAGCATTTTTGAATTCCTTCCCAAAGTTAACAAGAAAGTCGCTCCTGGCTGCTTTTGAAGTTGCCTGGCTGTCAGCAGTCTCAAGCAGTTTACAACCAGGAAGCTGTTTCCTGAAGCTAAATGATAGAGAGGCTGCTCATTAAAGATAAAAATCAGTGTTCTTCTGCCAGAAAAACTTGTTCCATTAAAAGTTTTGCAAGCCAGCAAGGCAGTGGAAAATATAGCTTAGAGATAGCCTGTGATGTTACAGAGACATCATTAGCAGCGAGCAAATCGTGCTTGTGGCATCTGATTTGCTTTGCTCAATCTCCTCTCGTGCCAAGTTTATAGCCATGTTTGTAGCCAAGTTTATAGCCAACTCTGCTCACAGGCTCTTTGTATATCTGATCCAACTCTGGCTCTATATGCCCAGAGCCAAACTGATTGAACAGCTCAGGAGCTGTTGAGGGGTCTTTGAGTCGCTCCTTACCTGGTAGATATTTCTCGCTCTGCATGTGACAAAGGTGAGCAAAAGAGGGGTCTGCTCCATCACTTCAGAAGAAATGGTGCTCAACCATTTCAAATATTGCTGGTATCTCTGAGAGCTTACCAGTTGCACCAGGGAAGTATAGAAAAGGAGATTGGACTATCTGCATTTTCCTGTTTCAATGGCAGACTGAAAAAAAAAAATCACCAAGGTATGTCTGTTAAAACCAACAGGTTTTCCCTGAAATCTTTTAAAGTATGTGGCTGCCCTACTCTGAATTTCAGTACCAGCCAAGCTTAATAAAATATTATGTTGGTTTTGTCTGGGGTAGAGTTCATTTTCTTCTCAGTGGCTGATATGGGGCTGTTTTGGATTTGTTCTGAACACAGGGTTGATAATACAGAGATGTTTTTGGGTTTGATCCTCAGGGATCCCATGCATGAAAAACTTTGTTTCCTTTACTAAGGGGAGAAAAGATGAATCAGTTTTCTCTTTCTGGAAACTGTGAATGTTTCAGTGTTTTCAGGAAGGTCACTATTGTTATGCCAATTAAGGATTTATTAAAGACTACTAAGTAGTGAGAGAAGTAAAATCTACCAGATAGTCTAGTTCATAGACTTGTAAAAGCATAATATATTTTATTGTTATTTCTGGCTCTGCATATATGTATGGTCCTTGGAAAGTTATTTAGCCTCCATGTCCTTAGTTTACTTATTTTTAAAACACCTGTGATCTTACCTTCTCATGTTACATTATCACCTCTAAAGGAAGACACTGTGGATTTTTGCAGAGCACTTCAGACATTTGGCTGTGCTGTTCTCTGGCATAATCAGAGCCCCACTGTCCCGTGTTATGGCTCAGATTGTGGGGGAGAAAGAAGCAATACATCCTCCATGGAAGCAGACTCCCACAGAGGAGTACCTGGTAGTCAACACCAGATTCAGGAATCTGAACTGAGGGCGCTGTACTGGGAGGGCAACCAACAGGTTCAAATGAGATGTCAGTACAGAGGAGAAGGGAACACAGTAAATCAGAAATAAAACCTTCTGTAAGAAACATTAAGTCTTCTTGTATTTTCCTATTGTGCTGCAATGAAAATGGAGATAGTAAGGTCAGAACAAACAAAATATAAGCTGCATAGAAAACTGAGTTAAATTTGCTAAACAAATCACCCTTGACAACTGTGCGCTCTAAAACATGAATTGGTTTGTTACACAATTTAAAATCACAGTCTCATTGCTTTTAAAATTACTTTTCTAAATGAGATGGCTTGAAAACTGATTTTTAATTTTCTTCATTAGAGAAATTTCGTCTTCATACTACATTAATAGAGCTAAAACAATAATGAAATATTTCCTTAAAGATTAACAAAAGACACGGATAATTTCATAATAATGCACAAAAAAAAATGAAGTTCAAGAGAATCACACATATTTGACTTCTTGCAGGCAAAGCCTTCCACTACTTATTTCTCTAGACTCTTGTGCTACAGCATTACTACTAGTGTTGCTGTGATATGTCATGGAAGCTGAACACTAGGCAAAACAAAATCAAAAACACAGGAAAAATAATATTTGAAGATCTGCTATTGAATTCTTATTTCTATATAACATCTGAGATAGGTTAAAATACATTTAGAAAGAGATATTAAGCCATATATTTTGTGAGTTAATTAGCAAGGATTTGCAAAATTTCCTCTATTTTCCTTACAAGTACTTGGTATTGACCACTAAGGAAAAGACATATGAATGTATATTACCAATTTACATGAGCCTGTAGGTTAAATTAATTCAATATCATCTGCAAAATCTTATTTGGAAGGACAGCCTGGCAGACCATAAGCACAGATAGATTTCAGTAGGTCTTCAGCAACCGTCTACAACAAAAGACTGGGGGTTGCAAAAAGGCGTGGAGCTGTAAAAGACTTCTTGCATTCAGGCTCCTGCTCTGGAGAGGGCTGTGCAAACCCCGCCGAGCAGCGCCCGAGGAAAGCAGCTGTGCCTGCAGGGGCTGCCCGCTGCTGCCCAGCCGCCAGGTTCTGCTGCAGGGCGGTGGCTGGCAGCAGGAGCAAGGGGATGTCACCTGCCACAGAGCAGTCACCAGGTCAGACTCCTTTCTTGGATTGTTTTATATTGTTTTACCAGCACACCAAGAGAGTTCTTTAGTCAGTGCTTCCATCAGTCTTCCTGCTGCTCTTTGGTGTCATCTTTCAGTGATGACAACCCTTAAATGATGTCAGGTGCAGTCAGTGGAGCTTTACCTGAGCTGAGTTACCTGTCCCACCAACAGCTGATGTTGCACTATCTTCCATGGCTGCCTTTGTGCCTTGCCTCAAGTTCGTGATTTTCTCTGAAACAGAAAGTTTCACCCTGCTATGGGAGCTCTCCTGCCTCTCCTCCGCTGCAGCTGTTTGCCTTTGCATGCTTCTTGTCCCACTTTTATTACTGCAGAGTTTCATGGTGCTGCTCCACAGGAACAAAGGAACATGCGTGTTTATACCAAGTGCTACTGATAATCCTTGAGGAATATTGCTCTAGACTGACCTTTTTTTCTTTTTTTCAAATACATTCAATAAACTTAAAAATAACACTTTTCTCTTCCAGTTCAGCCTTTCTATTTGATAGCTGTGGCAGTAGGATGAAGCAATAGGATTATCTCCCAGATGCGGAGCATAAACTCACTGCAAATAGACATGTTTATAATGGGAAGACGGTTTCCGCCTGTGGAAAAATGCACTGGGGATGCTGCTTATTTTCAATAAGCAATGAGACAAGCTTTTGCTTTCACATTGTCCTGACATATCCTCAAGTTGACTGCCTCCATATTCAGCATCATTTGAAATGCTTATGCTATCTTTGCTATTCAGTATCCAAAAGTGGAAGCTTCTGCCCTGTGATCTGGGTCTTAGAAGGAAGATGGACTTATTTTGAACTGGAAGTACTTTTAAATCCTTGGTTGGTTTTGTTTATACTTCGTTTCTCTTTAATGCTTTTCTCAAAACTGTTATTTTAATATCCCTTGAGATCTGAACCAGCTGATGAGCTCATTTTTTGTTCAGTTACAATACTTCTAAGTTCTGGACTGTTCTGGATAAGAAGTCAGTTGTAGGTGGTGTAGTTCTCCTGGCTTTGCTGCCTCAGTCACATTCAGTGATCAATTTTTAAAAAAAGTTTTGGTTTCCTACCTTTTCAAAACATCCTCTTTTTTGAGCACTGTCTCAGGTGACATAGTCTGCAGGCTTCTCTGGTTGTCACACCATGTAACACAGACATATCTACACCACAGATTGTAAACGAGACAGATTAGCACAGAGTTCACCTCAAAGCTCAAACACTGATTAATGTCTTGGTCTCTTTTTTTTCGGGCTACAAATACATATCTTACATTACTCCTGCCCTCATGGGCTCAGGCCACTCACCACTCAGTTCAGACACTCACAGTGTCTCTGCCAGAGCACTTGGGAGGTGCTGTGTATTCCTGCCTATACTGCACAGACCAAGGATGGACACACGGACCATCATAGCACTTTACTGAAGGGATGTTCAAATCCTGCTCTTGGGATGGTAATTTCTTGAACAGCTCTTACTCAACAGCCTGCAACCATTTTAGTTTTTCCTCTGTGTCAATTGAACAGTCATTTGGCTGCAATATTCTCATTTTTCATTTTCTATTTTAGTTTTCTGGCTATTTCCAGCAGAGACATGCAGTTTGGGGCATGATTTTTTTAGAGGCTCTGCCACATGAGGTTCATGTCCGCACACTTGTATTGCACAGGGTAAATATTTTTGCCAGGCCTCTCAGTCCCTCTTCTTGAGGAAACTGATATTCATTCATATCTGCATTAACTCCCAAGCTGTGTTCTCAGCTGAGAGCCTGGCAGTTGAATGATTTACTATTGGACAAGATAGTATCAGTACTGTCTTATTTTTTTTCTTTTCTCCAGGACACTGTTTTAGTATCAAATTCTAGGAATGTGTCTTTTTCTTCCATGTGAAGAACATAGCTCCAAGTGAAAGGTTTGAGGCCTGACCTCATTTTAATCATTGTTTGGAATGCTTGAGTATACACAAATATATATTTCACTTTATTGACGCATATGCAAATACATATTTCACTTTATTTATAGCTCTTTATTAAAGTTGTGAGCTGTAACTCTTTGGCAGTGAAATCTAGGTTTTTATTTACTTTATTGACCTCTTTAATTTTTCTGTCTCAACATATCAAATACTCTGCAAAACATGTGATGCTCTAGACATCCTATTAACCTACTGGGGTAAAATTCATGATAGCTGTTCCACAGATGCAAAAATCACCAGGGCGATAGATCAGCATTACTGTTTTAATGCTGTAAAAAATGTAGGTCTGAGTAAAATTTGGCTTAACTTGTTCATCTTTCTGAGCATATAAACAATCTGTCCTGTTTTGTGGAGTTTGTTGATTTGCTTGTTTGTTTTTGTGGCTTTTTTCACTAAGATCATAAATTCTCATGCTTTAGCTGGAATAGCTGTTTTCTGTGGATTATCTAAAATTATAGTTGGGATGCTTTTTGCGGGCCACGTTTAAAAATTACACTCTCTTAGTGACAGTATTAGGATGCAATTTAAAAATTACCTCAGTTTATGGACATTCTGCTTTCTTATTTTGCAGGTTTTCAAAGCCTAAGGCATTCAGTCCTTTTGTCTCTTGATCTGATATTCCATTTCTCATCTTGCCTTTGCATCTGGTATAAATACATTTAATTTTGCAGTTCTGCCTGGCATGAACATCACGTGCATGCAAAATCTCATTTCATAGATTGACACTCACTTATTGAATGTAGTGCTTTTCTTTTCCTTACAATTCTGTGATTTTCCCTCTTGTGATTTAAAGAATGTATAATTGCTAAATGAGTTGTCTTTCACGTCCCTCTGCTTCAGAACAGGAATTTGGTATGTCACTATGATTGCTGTTTTCCTTGTTCCCACTCTGTTGCTGCAATATGCATTCTAATTTTTGAGTTGTTGGAACTGACTCATTTCTGATATCTCTGACACCATGCTCTGCTTTTCTCCATGGTCAGGTGGATTATCATAGCTACCAAATCCATCTTCAGCTGGAGGTAATTCCAAAATAAATTCCTATCAGTTAACCCTGCCCTAGCTTCGAACAGCCAGATTCTGGTATAATCAGCTGCTATGGAGATCCTTTCTACTGACTATGTTATCTCTCAAATGTTCAGGCAGAACTGTAGAAGTTTAACTTATTTGGTCTGCCATACTTTCAAGAATGAGAGGAACTTTTCCACAGCCTAGGCACTGGAAGGACCATTGTGTGAGGGAAGCTGAGCTTTGTTATGGTCACTTGCTTTGGAACAGAGCGTAGCTTTCTTTGCTCCTCAGAAATCAGAGCTACTCTTCCTATCGGGCTGGGCTCAGTATTCAGCAGGCTGGTGGAAATGTTAACAGTGACACAAGATCAGATCTTTTACAATTTGAGGAGTGCCAGATTACACTTGATTATCTGTTTGATTCCAGGTCCTGTCTCAGTTGGTTTTAGGATAGAAGAATCCAGCTATAAGCCTATGTTTGCCAGTCTGGTGTAGCTTCTTAACATTGTCACATCCTGGAATTTCTCCATGCTCCCTCCATGCTATTGGTCTCATCTGCTGCAACCCAAGAAAAGCTGCTCCAATACCCTCTATTCAAAAATTTTCTCCTTGGCCTTCATAGCAGTCCCCAACAACTATTTATGTAGGTCCTTTGCAAAACTTGTAAAGGCCAGCTGCACTTCTGCCTTATCGAAAATGGTAACAAATCAAATCCAGACAGGCATGTCCACCCACATGGGCAGTCCCTGCCTGTACTGGTCAGATGATAATTATTGCATCTTTCCTTGTCAATATTATGGCCAGCATGCTCTTTTCTCATTCTGTGTTCATCTATCACACCTAGTGCACATCTAAGCTACTTCTTTCTCAAGATTGGCTTGAGAAAATCTCTCTTCTTGTAATTTTTGCTTGGCTTTGCTATTGTATCTCCTCCAGGAGAAGGAACACAACTGAGTTTCTCAGGCTTGTGAGCTGTTCTGACACCTAAAATACCTGTGTGGGTGTGAATTCACTCCCACATTTGTCTGTGCACCCTCCCTGTATTTTCTCCTGGTTCTATCTGTGGTAGCCACATTGCAGACCTTTTTTCACTGGCAGCATGGATTTTCACTGGCAGCATGGATTAGGACACCTGTAACTCCAGTAATGCAATCCAATGGCACAAGACAACACCTTGTTCTCTGAAATGATAATGGACTCTCTATTGCAGCTAAGGTCCTCACACGCTAACAGATTAATTTCCTGGAAGTGATGACAGCAACATTGTTCCCCTTGTCCTGTTCCTTGCCTCACTTTCTTTCTCCATTCACACCCACCTATCCCCCAGCTATTTGGAGAGTGCACAGTACAGTATCTACAATACCTACAAGAATTTCCAAGTAGTTTTTTTTAATATAGAATAATAAACAGCAAAACTAGTAGCCCAGGATGCCTAGTTTCTTCTTTAGCTCTGAGGCTGACCTCTGCTCTTGCTGTGATTGATTCATGTTTGCAGGATGACTGACTATCTTGTCAGGTACTCCTGCAACCTGATCCCCCATTTCACCAAAAGTGGGTATGCTTCCATAAAGCAAGGTGGCTGGTTGAGGTACTGGCAGCTGTGCAGCTGCATTACCAGGTTGCTCTGCCTAGGTTATTTAGCTCTTCTAATTTTTATGTCTGGCACTGCATCATGACAGGAGAATTCCTTTGCTCTGTCTCTGCTCAGCTGGACAAATGTCAGACCAGTCTGCTGTAAAAGCCCAACCACGAGTGGCATGGTATTGCAGGTTGTTCTGAGACTGCTCCAAACAAACCCGTGCCCTCTCAGGAGATGGACTGTGCATTTGAAACTAGATACAGTTCAGTTTTCAGCGTACCTAATCACACAGTGCAGCAATGTTCAGGTAATCTGATGACACACTCCAGTGATTGCCTACGTATCTGCTGTTGTGCTGTGGCACAAACTGCAGCAGGAGCCTGGTAAGCACCACTGGTTTCCTTACACCTCATGTTCCTCTCAGCACAGAAGTACAAGCCTGTCTTTTTGTTTTCTCTTCATTTTGCTTGTCCATTTGTCCTTCATGAAGAAGAAGCCCAGCAGCTTTTTCTGCACTGCACTGAACAAAAGTCTCTGGATTTGTGTCCATGACAGCAGTGAGGGAGGGCAGTGTGCAATGTGGTCCTGGTGCCACAGGCCCAGGGACCATACTACTGGCATTGACATGGAAAAGCAGAGACCAAGGACAGAAGTTACAGTATGGTGTCCATTGACCAGAAGCAAGTTGTCATTGACTGTTCTGAAAACCCAGACCTTGTTTTTGTGGGGCCACCAGAAACAGAAAGGCAACAAATGAGAGGCAGCAGCAGACAGGGAACCTGTGTATTTGGGCAGAATCCTGCAGGGGCACCCACAACTTATGGCAGAAACTCCTACGTATTTTATAGTGTTACTTATACATCTTAACCATATGGAAACAATGGACCTGTGGTGCTGTACAACTCACTTCAAAGCACTGAGACCAGAATAATTTTACTGCTGTTTTCTGAATTACCTTTCTTCTAGCTGCCTTTTAGCTCCTTGCTTCTCTGGGCATCATCTAATTTTGTAGCAAAATTGCCTGGTTTTAATTATTGTTGATAAACAATAATTAAAAAATTAAAAATTGCTTTTTACACCCTTTCCAATTACCTTCAAAGCTGCTAAGCAGAAGTTCTTGCAAAGTGAGAAAGACAAAGAAAGTTGGAATGTTCTTGTCCATTCCTTCCACAGTATGTGCATGACTCCACCTTGACAAAGGCAGCAAATTGATCTGGAAAGGTCCATATAAATAATTTCAACTTGAAGAGAGCTGCTAAAGTAGTGTCCTAGTGCTTTAACTGTCAGCAGTTTTCATACCTTCTTCAAAAGCTCAAAAAAGCTTCAAAAGCCTGCACCCTGCTCAGAAAAAAATTCCGACTATCCCCTCTTCACCTGGTGAATCTTCTCTCCACATGTATTGACTACGGTTTAGTCCTCTGCCATTGCAAATGATGGTTTCCATTCTTAGCTGCTGTTTACACACTTAATTTTGCTGTCTCTCCTCTTCATCTAAAATGTGAAATACTTGAACTATTTAAGTTTTAAGTAAGTACAAGCAAGAGATGCTCTGATAAATTACCTTAGACATAAAAATGGTATCTTCTAACTTTGCTGCTATTGTGCGTGTTTGGGCACACAAAATTACTAGTATATATTGATCCCTTAAGGCAGTCAAATCACAGAAATGAATCCCTAGATGATTTTGTACAGGAAAATAGAGAAAAGCAACATCAAGAAAAGCCGGCAATACAGGCTCCTGGCATTAAGACTTGGTCATGCAGCTTCTCTGAGGCACATATGGAAAAGTGAGGATTGAGGGATTGAGTATCACTTTAATGAGTGACCATCCCAGAGGTGGAGACTGCCGCTGACAGCAATAGCTGAACTCACCAAGGCTTTTTTTTTTTAAGCCATAAAATTCACTTATCTCTATACAAAGAGCTTATGCAACGGGGCTTTTCAGGCATGACTACAGCAACAGCAACCATTACAACATCTATTAGTCACATAACAGCAGAAAAAAAAAGTAGAAACATGAAAATACTTGGAAGGGAAAGTTTAAGTTGCTTCTTTTACTCCCATTCAGCAAACTCTTCAAAAGGGGAAAAAAAAAGTTGAATCACTCATCTCATTCAGAGCAAACAACTTCTTAGGGAAAATAATAAAATAAATGGCTGGATTTGGGATCAGCATTTATTATTAGTATCATACCCACCATGTTATGAAATAGAGATGAAAAAGAGAGGGCAGGATGGGAAAGGGCTTTGTGCAGGTGCAGGATGCACAGCATGCTCTTATACATTGCTCCTGTCCATTTTCTGTCCCTGTCTTTGACAAACTATGGAAATAGTTCACAAGGTGAAGAGACTTCCAGCCACCTTCAAACCCTTCCTTGGCTCAAGAGCCCCAAAGTATCCCCAGGTAAAATGCTGTGGGGCAGTCAGCTGCCTGTGTCAGTTTTCCTGCATTCATTTCCTGGTACTGGCTCTTCATTGATACTAAACCAGAGCTTTGTTGTACTCTACAGACAGCAGAAGAGTTGGCCTGACATTTAGGATATTGAGAAATCAGCAGTTTCTACAGAGATGGAACAGAGAACCATCACCACAATGCTGTGGGTGCTCCAGTATAACTCCAGGAATCACCACATTACCTGAGTTGCTCAAAGGGCAAATTCCCATTTGAATTGTGTGGGAACTTTAGTCAACCATTCCTAAGCACAGGTTTTAAGGGACGTGTATAACATGCAGAAATTGTTCTCTGGACAGACACTGACTGCTTGCCCTGGATGTTACTAGCTTGTATTTCATTTGCTTTGCCTTCATATTTAGCACAGCTGCATGAAATTTAAAAAATGTTCCAGAATTATAAAGTTGGGAGTAACAAACTTCAAAAGCCACCTAAACCCACTGCTTGCCTGAATCGCTTTTTTCTACTCCAAGCTGTGTGCAGTTTGTGCCCAAATTCACAGTGGTTTTCCAGTTTTGCCTTAGGGTGGATTTTTATTTTTATTTTCTTAGAGGAAAGTGCTCTGTAGTGACCTTAATAAGTAAGAGATGGACACCTATGTTACAAAAGGTCTCAAAAAATCACTTTGGGAAGTTAACACTACACAGCTAAAATATCTCTTACAATCTTCAGTAGTAACTGAGTATCAGCCCTAAAATGATTGGAAAATCTCAGGAACAACTTACCAACTATTTTCAGAGTGCTGAAATGAGCTGTGCATGCTGAGATCATTAACAAGACCTAGAAAAAATTATTCGGTGCAGTTTCTCATCTATTAGATTACTTTGCCTCTCCAGCAGTCTCCAGAGAAAGCCTCTGGCTGCTTCTTAAGGTCACTGAATCATTTCACTACAATAAATGATCTTGCTAGCTGGAAATGTTGGAGAGGCTCCCTGTGCCTCCGCGTTGCCTATCAGTGAGTCACTGCAAGTCCTGTGCTCATGGGTGAACATGAACCGCACCCAACCTGCCCCCTCCCCTGGCCCTTCTCTTCTCTTTGTCCTCCTTCCTGTGCTTTCACTTTCCTAACAGTATTAAACTGATAGAGATCTGTGTATTTTATTGTCTGTGGATAGAAGGAGAACACAGACCAAAAAAGAGGGGGGAAGAGAAAGAAAAGAGAGGAGAAGAGAGGAGAAGAGAGGAGAAGAGAGGAGAAGAGAGGAGAAAAGAGAAGAGAAGAGAAGAGAAGAGAAGAGAAGAGAAGAGAAGAGAAGAGAAGAGAAGAGAAGAGAAGAGAAGAGAAGAGAAGAGAAGAGAAGAGAAGANAAAGAAAAGAAAAGAAAAGAAAAGAAAAGAAAAGAAAAGAAAAGAAAAGAAAAGAAAAGAAAAGAAAAGAAAAGAAAAGAAAAGAAAAGAAAAGAAAAGAAAAGAAAAGAAAAGAAAAGAAAAGAAAAGAAAAGAAAAGAAAAGAAAAGAAAAGAAAAGAAAAGAAAAGAAAAGAAAAGAAAAGAAAAGAAAAGAAAAGAAAAGAAAAGAAAAGAAAAGAAAAGAAAAGAAAAGAAAAGAAAAGAAAAGAAAAGAAAAGAAAAGAAAAGAAAAGAAAAGAAAAGAAAAGAAAAGAAAAGAAAAGAAAAGAAAAGAAAAGAAAAGAAAAGAAAAGAAAAGAAAAGAAAAGAAAAGAAAAGAAAAGAAAAGAAAAGAAAAGAAGGCAAAACCCCACCAAACATGATTTGGGCTCCCTAATCTTGGGAGTCTTTGACTTTGCCTCATGTAGGCAATTACAGGAAGGAGTCAGCAATGATGTTCCCGCGGGGCTCTGGCAGAGCAGGAGAACAAAGTGTCCCAGGGCAGGAACAAAGCTGTCTTCCGCACCACTTAAAGCCTGGAGACAGCAAGTATTGACAGTCAGGACATTGAGAGGCGTGCCAGTGTAAGAGTCGTTGACATGCATGGTTTAGCACAACATGTAATCAGTAACAGAGGGAATTATAGGTCCCATCAGCCATGATTCTGTCACAAAGAGCAGCACTGTCTCCCAGACACAATCCAAGAGAACACTGATGAAGAAGACCAACATATCTTTGATAAATGCCTTTATTTCCCGCAGTAGGAGATAGCAGGCTGTTCCCTTGGTGAAACCAATTCCAGAAAACATCTCCTGCAAGCCCTTGGTGATATTTTCTCTCCTTGTCCCCAGGTGTGCAACACACTTCTCTTCCAGCTTTGTTGTCTCTTTTATCTTTATAATTTGCCTTTCTTTAAGGCTTGTTCCTCTTTTTGGCTGAATCCTTGTAGGAGAGAGGAACAAATAAGCACCACTGGGTTACTAATGGGTAGTTCAGTAGTGCTGGTTACAAACCAAGCTCTCAGTCACTCTCAGAGTTCATCTATGCAAAGTTCATATGCTACAAAACTGTTGCCAGCCTTCCACTCCAGCAACTCCTGTTCAGGCATGCTTGGCTTGGGCTGAGTCCAAGGCACTGCATTTCCACTTTTTCAGAGTAGTGAATTTATCACAGTTGCTTCCTCCCTGTAAACTAGATCTCAGATGTCTGTCTCTGCACTGACACAATCACAGAATAATTTGGGATAAAGGGTCGCTCTGGAAAGGACCTACCTCATAGCAAGGCTAATTTCAAAATTATGGTAGGATGCTCAGGGCCTGACCAGTTGAATATCTCCAAGGATGGAGGTCAGCCTCCCTGGAAAACCTGTGCCATTCTTTGACTTGCTCTCATTCTGAATGATTTTTTTCCATACATTTAATCTGAATTTCCTTTGCTGTAACTTATGCATTTGTCCTTTCATTTGCACCTCTTGGTCTTCTTCTGTGCCCTACCAAGAAGACTCTGCCCATCCTCCTCCTTATCATCCTCAGGCAGCTGAGAACTGCAGTGAGGTGTCCCCATCTTTACTCTGCAGCTCCCTGAATCTCAGTGCTCTCTGGCAGACAGAGGACTCAGAAATACAGGTGTTTTGCCAATAGGCAGCCTCAAAAACTGAGGACAGTTGAAAGACTTCAGTCATCTTAGGTATAGACAAGCCACTTCCAAATATCTCAAATTGCCTAAAAGCCCAGTGGAGTTAGTAAAAAAGGTCACCCTTACTGAACATTGGTGGGCAGGGTACACAGCCTCACTCAATTAAAAGTTAAACGTGGGATGCTACCTTTACATATTCAGTTCTTATACTCCTAAAGACCCAGTCAGGATTTGATCTGGGATCTTCAGTTTCAAAGGACAAAAGAGTCAAGCCAGAGTGTCCTCTAATTTTGCATCTTGCAGACTTCTTCATTTCTCAACCAGATTATTTTTAGAACTTGTTCAGTCTCCTTATGACCTGGTTTCTTCATGTTATACCATGAATGATTAATGTATAACCTTTCTCCTGAGAGGATCCTGCATCTCAACAGTCAGAAAAGTTATTACAATTCTGCAACAAAAGTTCACTTCTTGTCCAATCATAAATATATTTCTGATCCTTATTCTGAGAAAAAGTTGCTCCACTGAAGTGAATTGCTCTTTCAGCAGCTTCTGGGACAAGGCTTGCTTTTATAGATGGCTGGTTTATTATGACAAACATCAAGCAGACATCTGGACACAGAAGGCTGTGTGTTCTCTTTTAAGTTATATTTCATTATGCTTATGGGGGAGTACTTTTGTGTTGTATTTTTCTATAAATCACTGTGACAGAAATGGAGTCATGTATTTTTTCCATAGTGAAAAAAACATGATATTTTCAACAAAATAACTGAAAAATACCATCTGAAATAAAAAGCAAGGAAATGTTACCTTAGGGCCTCAGTGACACCTGGTGTTCAGGCAATGGATGTGATATTCCCTGAGGGAGAGTTCCCAGGGAAGTTGTCAGACCAATGCAGTAAGAGCATCTGAAGGGACAGTATGTTACTGCAAGAGCATCAGTGCGACCGAAAACTCACTCCCAGACATTGGCCATCTTCACTTCCTCAGGGGATAATCCAGCACAGCCTAGTGCTGAGGATGTGCCCAGGAAGATCAGAGGGAATGAGGGGAGGAGGAAGCCCAGTAACCATTTTCCTACCTCTTCCACTACTCCTATACTGCTCTGCATTTTGATTTCCCTGCAGGATTGGTCTCAGCTTTTACTGAACTCCCATTGCCCAGAACAGAGGCCAGGTGCCAGGAGAGAGGTGTTCCCACGCAACCCACAAACCTGCACTGTTAGAGGCATCAAGGGTTAACATGACCACAAAGATCTGTGGCACTTGTTTCAACACCAGTATTGGGATGCTATTTGTGCTTCTCTGATGTCAATCTGTTTCTCCCTCTGCAGATACTTTAAATGATTCTGCTCCACGAGAGCCATCAAGACTGGAAACAAGGGTTATGAAATGCAGAGGAGCTCCCACTAAACAGAACATGACCATGTAGCTTAGTTCAGAAGATGCTTGCAGCAAACAGCAACATCCCCACATGTGGTGGAAGTGCAGCCCAGGTTTCTGTGCAGGTGAGAGGAGGAGGCTCACCGTGGTGGGCAGCAGACCTGGCAATTGTTAGACCTAGGCTGAAGTCACGAGAAGCAAATCCATGCCTAGATGGGGACCGTGGTCTTCTGGCATAAGGCCAAAGAAGAAAGGAGTAAAGACAGGGAACACATTTCTTAATGCTGTTTGAGGGAAACCTACCCTTGTATGGAGCTGAGCTGTGACTGCTCTGCAGAGAGCAGGGATGGTTTTGGGTGTTCATCAAACACCTACTGCTGAGAGAGACAGTAACTGCGACCAGTGAGAAAACTGATCTGGTGTCGCATTCTCAGCTGTGCACAGTCTCCCTTGCCTTGCTGAAAATGAGAGCAGTTCATATTCTCCAGTTTCTCTTCCTGTCCCTATTCTCAAAACTGCTATGAGGGCATCCTTCTTTCTTGCCTGCTAGAGCCTCTCTCCCCAGTAGCTTTTTTCCTCTGGCATTTTGTGTTTTTTCTGCTTCGTTATATGCCTTCCTTTGAACTGTTTCCTCTTTTTTTCCAAACTAGCCTCCTATTGTTGAGGTGTCAGAGCAGGGAGGATGCTGTCTTCTATAATACAGAGGAGCTGCTGGCCTAGCACCACCCTTCATGGTCTTCCTACAAGGCTAGACATTTTGGGGTTTGCTCACCTAAATTTATCTACTATAAAGCATGATAAATACTGAGTGATATTAAATAATTACCAATCACCTTTATGTGCTGGACAGCTGGTGATGTATTATGGTAATAACCATTACAGGCTAAGCTTTAATGAGAAAATACATTTGATTTGAGATTTGGGCTGAGTTTAATGAATTTATTCTTTTTTTTTTTTTCTTCCCTGCTTAAATGCATAAATTCACCTCTACCTATAAAATTCTCTGAAATATTCCTGGGTATCAGGATGTACAGATCAGTATTCTGATAATTCAAAACAAAACAGTTCCTGCTTTTCCATGAAAGCCAAAGTTCCCAAGGTTATTTTTGCAATCAAGGTCAGGTGCATCATAAAAGCCATTATATAGGATATGCTTGCTTTTAGTCTCCTCTCCCTTTATGACCCCCCATTCCCACACTAGGAAATGCTCTTGATTACAAAGTCTTTGTGACAGTGAAATAGAAGCCAACACAGTGGTTTATTCTTGTATGTGGTATTCAAAAGCAATTATACTTTGATCATCTGTACTACTACCAGGAACTACTGTGCAGATGTTTCCAATACAGGTCAGGAGCTCTGTTTATCTAACATTTACCTCTCTGCCCAGTTGTCCTCTTTTAAGAAGGAGCTAAACATGGTCTTGAAAGAACACACAGTACAGTGCAATTCCAAGGAAAAAGTCTCTGGCTGTGAAATCTCTGTCTCTGTATAAATACTGATCTGTCATCCTTACCTGTACTAAATGCTAGCATATTTGTCACTGATGTCAGCTGCATCTTTCTATGAAATTCTCCTGGTTCCAAGGTGCAGGAGCAGCAGCGTGTCCCCAGCTGTCCCCTGACAGGTGCTGCCAGGAGAGGGCATCGGCTCACAGCGCATCCCCTGGGGTGGCAGCCCCCGGCATCCCCACACCCGCTCCTGGCCCTGGACGCTCCCTTCTCACCGGGTCCCGCTGCCACCCCCTCCACTTCCCCCTCTCAGCCAGCCGGGCCGACATCGGGGTTTAACCAGACCTGACTACTGGAGGATTAGGCTTAAAACCCCAGTGCTTGTTTATACCATCTTGAAGCTCCTTAAAATCACCAGCATAAAAGACAGAAAACCTCTGCAGAAGCTGCTTAGATCTGCTCTCTCCAATTTTGAGGCCAGAAGACAAAACTGAACATAGTTATGTTGGCGTTTTTTGTTTGTTAGTTTAGTTTTAGTATTATTCTGGCAAAGTGAGATGGATGGGGTTTGGTTGTATAACCAGATGGGGGTGGGTATTTGTCTAATTATTTTGGGAACTTTTTCTACTTTTACTTCAAAAAGTAAAATCTCACATTGACTATAATTTTTTCCTAAGTGCTGTGGATGGACGGAGCCAGGCAGTTGGCCTCATATATTTGGGGGTTTCTGAAATCTTGTATGTTGCTCCTTTCTGACCAAGAGTTAGTTGTTAATTATTCCTATTTTCCTATATTGCAAGGAAACTTTTGGCAAATACTGCAATTGCAAAAATACCAGGAAACCAAGCAGAGCATCCACCACTAAAATTGCCTGGTCTGGTTTCAGGAGTTTCCACTCATTTAAAAATCTACTTGTACAGCTTTATAACAGTAGGACTGGGCAGCCATTCTTCACATCTACTTAGCATGGAAACCAGTCAGATGTAAAGACTACTTCTTACCTTATTATTTAAACTTCTGAGAAGAGTCTTTTTCAAGATGATTTGAAAAAAATCTGTGCAAACAATTTTAAAAGAGAACACAGCTGATAATAGTTAGATGATAATAGTTATGCCATCTATATGCATGGGATGTATTTCCTGGTCTTTCTCACAAACTCATCACTATTCTACTGAGAAAAGTGCATTTGCGTCCAAGATGTCTCAAGTCCCTAATAGCCCAGCACACCAAGAGCTGGTCTCACACTCCCTTCCAACCCCAAGTGCTGTGGGAAACAAAGCAACTTGATAAATTAACAGAAGATCTTTCAGACAGGCGAGCATTTCTAAATATACAGAAAGGTGTCAGACTTAGAAAGGCACTGAAGCATTGAGATGCCATTGATTTTAAAGGAAGAAGGGTGCTTAGATAACTACAATGCTACAGATTTTTTTTTTAAAAAAATTACTTTCATAGAGTACTTACTTCTGGTAGGTGAGCTGAGATTCTGATTTTTTACAACAGCTGGTAAAATTTAATTAGTAGCATTTGAATTAGTAAACATTTGGCTTCCAGCAGCAGACAGAACAGCTGATAAAGACATGCTTCCTGCTTGCTAAATGGGATGAGACACTGTATGTCTGATCAATTACACAAATACCACAATACCTTGCTTCAGCATGTGTGGAAAAAAAATTCACTTCATTTCACTGTAAGTTTTTTTACCAAATAGTTTTATCACCATGTAAAATTACCTCTGGTGCTGGCTAATCCTAGTGGAAACACTGTGAATGTGCACTTAGGCAAGTCTCAGGCAGTAAAAGTGCAATTGTGCCACAGGGATTGTGCATTCCCCATTACACCAGGGCAGGAGCAGCAAATGCCCAGGCATGAACACCTCTATGGGATTGCATTTTTATGTCAACAGATTCAGTTCACTTGAAGTTTCACCTGCTACCAAATGAAATGCAACAATGAGTACAGTTTTGTATTTCTTTTTGTCACATGGCTGGACCATCCCTGTTTGAGCTGGAGCTCCAGCTGCCTCTGAAGGGTGTGAGGCAGTTCCTCTCATGAGGGAATTCAGGACCTTTCTTCTGAGCGCAGGCTTCCTTCACATGTCACACCACTGCAGTACCTTCCCTCAGCAAACAGGAGGTTCCTACATGGCCTTTAAAAACTTTCCAAGAATTATGGGTCAGATTCCTGGAAAAGGAGTTGCTTAAATATGTGCTAGATCTGGAAAAAACAAGGAAAAAACCCCAACCAACCAAACAAACCAACCCAAAACAAAACCAAAGAAGTTGGTTCACTCCAGGGAGCATGTTTTTCCAGACTGCAAGAGTTCCAGATGTACCACAACGGCCTTCAGGCTTTCTGGTGCCTGATACCTCGTGGTCTTTGGCAGATCTTCCTTCTGATCTAGGAAAGGCAGATCTTCCTTCTGCCTGACCTGCTGATTTGTGAGAGGACATGTGGCGTGGGGTGACCTTGGCCACCTGCCAGACACCCACCCAGCTGCTCTCTCCCCCTTCTCAATAGGATTGGGGGCGGAAATAAGATGAAAAGAGATGAATGAGATTTGAGATAAAGACAGGAAGGTGACTGAGCAATAACTGTCATGGCACAAATGGATTCTGGGGAAAATAACTGAATTTATTTCCAATTAAAATAGAGCTGAATGGTGAGACACAAAGACAAAACCTAAAACGCCTACGCCTTATCCTCTTCTTCCAAAGCTGTTTCACTCCTTAATTCCCCTCCTCTACCTCCTCCATGCTCCAAGTAGCCTGAGGGTGGTTGCGGTCAGTCCATAGCAGCTCCTCCCTCCTCCTTCCTAATTTTCCAGTGTGGGCCTTTCCCATGTGCTCAAGTCCCTCAGGAAAAACTTGCAGCATGGGCTCTCCATAGGCTGTAGCTCCTTCAGGGCATGTCCCCCTGCCCCACTACATGGCCTCCCATGGGCTGCAGTGTGGATATCTGCTTTACCATAGGCTGCAGGGGAATCTGCTCCAGCATCACCTCCTCCCCCTCCTTCCTCTCTCACCTTGGTGTCTGCAGGGCCGTTTCTCACACTTTCGTCATCACTCCTCTCTGTTTTGCCCTTTCTTAGACATACTTTCACAGAGGCATGGACAGCTGCTTTTTGCCAGAATGCAGAGGAGCACACCCAGAGGGCCCATCCCTGGTCTTACCAGGTTTAGAAGTAGTCAGTGACTTATCTTCAAGCAGTCCTCTAGACCTTCACACTGCTTTTATGAGAAAAATGCTCCAGAGCCATATTCCACTAAAAAAAGGCTATTTCTAGGGTAGGAAGACTCTTGGGTAGCTTATACCTGTTTGATTTGTGTCATACACTTGAAATAGCTCATTTTCCTTCATGAAAATTTGAATCTAGTGATTACGATGCCTGTGTTGGCTGAGGTTATATTCCTTCTGAACAATGTTCTGGTTAAACATTTGTTTTGCAGAACTTCTCCATTCTCTGACCATCCCAGTAACTCTTCTGTACAGCAGATCTTTTAAAATCAGTTTTCTTGAGAGCTGATGTATTCATCAAAAGAAGTCCTGCCAAAGCCTCATCCTGCCACACTAGCACATTCCTCCTACTGAAAATGGACCAATTAGCAAAGAAGAGATTTTTTCCTTTTTCTTTTTTCCACAGTAGCAGCTCCAAGTTGTTGAAGAGATGATTCGCAATAGATCTTCCTTCTATCCTCTTCAGTCATGTCCAACTACAAATGGAAACAGCTGAAATTCTGTTACTGGTGCCTAAGGAAGATTTACAGTAATCCCATTTTTTACTCCAGCCATCAAGGTAGTTGCTGTAAGAGATATAATATTTCCTGGCACTGACAGTACTTTCTGATGTTGTCATCTCCAAACATTGTTGCAATTAATCCTGGTTTTTATAGCAGGATTTCTCCTAAAACATTATTAATGGGCTCCGTTCCAGCTGAAAGCATTGAGACAAACCATCTGCTCATCAGTTTGACCTTGCTTATCCATGGATCCTGTTTCTGGTCACCACACCCTCTAGTTCACATAATAATTTCCAAGATTAAAAAAACCCTACCTATTCCAGAGGGATGGAAGATGTATTTCTTTTGTCTGCACAGTATTTTTTTAATTAAAAATCAGTATGGGTCAATCAGATGTGATTACTTCTAGAAAAGCACTGTTATATTCTCTCCTATTTTCTTTTTAATTCTTTGTACACATTCTTCCCATTTATTCTGAAACCTGTCATCATACTGAAATCAGACTATCAAGTCTACCATCTACCAGAGACTTTTTACATTCCTCCTATAGAAAATATAGTATCTTACATATCATTGAAATACAAGACGTGTAAGTTATATATCATTGAAATACAAGGTGTGTAAGTCTCTTTCCTCCTTCTCCACGTCCCAGTTTGATTGATTTAAACGTAATATACTTCCTTCTTTTTTTACTGGACATTTGTTGCTCTTTTCCCTCCTTTCCGTTGAAGACTATTTTAATATCTTTTACTTAAAAACTAATGCCTCTGCCATTATCATGTCATGGGAGGCCCTGGAGACTGCAGCTTCCCTGCCCATAGAAATGTGTACTGAAATTGAGAAACACATGGACCTTGTTTTGCATCTCCATCTACTTAAAGTAAATGAATTAAAAATTGAAAATGGAATCAAAGTTTGCTTTATAAATCAGTTTGTGAAACTTCCTGACTTCACAGCTAATCACTTCTGTTGGTACAGTAATTCTTGGCAAGAGGATGACCGTGACAATGTAAGTTAATCCTCTGTACCAATACAACTTGGAGCAGCATTTCTCTAACAGATCTCTATCTGTATTTTGTCATTCCCTGCATTGCCTCAAAGGGATTTCCTGCAGAACCCACACAGTTCAAGTAATTTGGCTCCTGATTTTATTTATACTACTCTTTAGCATCCATCTTACTTTTACATCTCTTTTTTGAATAATGCATATGTTTTAACAACATACATTCCAGTCTCATATAAGGAACACACATTTTATCAACTTAAACTCAAGACAGCTACCAAATATCAAAGGCAGAGGCAACCCCCAGAACAGCTCTCCATGAGGTTTGGGGCTTTTGTTACCCCAGTTTTAGGGATGTAAGCCCTACCATAAGCTCCAACACTTACTTAGTATCTCTCCTACACTATCAATAAAATACAGTAAATACAGTAAAATACACAATCAACCACAAAGATTCCCAGAATTCTTTGCTTTTCCTCTCCCTGCCAACTCAAGAATTCTATTTCCTGAGTGATGGACGGGTTGCACATCCATGACGCAGCACTCAATGTCTTTACAGCAGGATCACCCTAAAAAAGCTGCTTTCTGGCATTTGAGCTTACCTATCCCATTCACAGCTGAACAAAAGCTCAGCATTTCTTTTCATCACTGAGGCTGCAGAGCTTGAGTGAAGAGAAGGATTTGGTCAGCTCATGAACTGTACAAGATCTTAACTTAATGGTTTGTAGGTTGGTCATTCTGCAAATAACTGAACTGTCTCATTCTCCTCAGCCACCTTTACATGAAACCTCTGCATCCTGTTGGCAGCAGTTCATATTTTCAACACTCCTGCCTTTAAAATGCAAAAAGTCCTTTCTGAGGACTCTCTTATAGTCCCAAGGTACCAATTTCAGCTATTAGGAAAACTACATGTGATCAGGGAATTAAGGCAATCCAAAAATGGGGCTGTTACTTGCCCCAGGTCAGGTGAGGCACTGGAAGCTGAGCCAGGTGGGCAGACCCAAGGCTCATGCCTCAGTCCATCAATTATGGCATGATGATGTCTGATCTAACCCATCCAGCTCTCAGACACTTTTCAGCCGCTGCTGAGACTGTAGAAGAGTATCCAGGAGCCAGTTTTTACCACACAGGTGTAGACACTGCTGACGTTCCCAAGGTCACATCTCCGCCAGCTTTGGACAGTCACTGGGTTTTGTCAGCACATGCCATTAACCTTGAAGGGGAGGTTTGCAGTGCAGCAGCCCCATCTCTGCTGGCTCACACAGGGAGGAAGCCAGGTTGGTGCTGTGGCTTCTGCCTTCTAGGTACTTCCTGGAGATTTGTCTTAACATCCACAGAACTCTATCTTACTGAGCCTTGTTTAGAAACACATGCAATTTCATAGTTGAACTGGCATGTAAAGGAGAGGAAACTGTCTTAGCAACTGTCTTAGAGCCACCTCAGGCATTCAGAGCATCCTCCCAGAGGAGACCAACACAGCATGAAACCTCTCAGCCTTTCACAAGAAGTGTAAACCCACTTCCCAGGTCTATGTTTTTTGTGTTAAGAGCCTGCAAGGGAAAAGGCAGTTATGTAAATCCATCACCAGCCTATCTGCGCTTGTTGCAAATTACTGAATAAACACTCAAATCAGAGAGGGTTCCAAAACAATCACCTAAGGGCAAGGAGAGCTATAAGGAAATTGCAGAAATGCTCCCATTCTGGAGAGAGGTATTATTCCCATTTTATAGACAGGATAACTGAGGCAGGAAGTCCCTCTCAAGCTTTGCTCCTGGCACTCATCGTCTCGAGCTGTTGGGGCTGCTCTGCATTCAGTGAGTCAGTAAGGCCAGCAGGAGTTAAATCCATCATCACACGGACCAGGATTTCTACAGCCAGGCAAGGGAACAGTGTTTAGTAACTGCCAAAGATGTCTGTAAAAAATGTGTTGCCAAATCTCTGGTACACTAAACGTCCTTGAATATCTGCAGCTGTTCTGCCATCATGGTGGCTCCTCTTTGGCCTGACACAGGATGGGGCAATGCATTAAATCTGTACAAACCCAGAGAATTCAGGCAGAGATCATCAAAAGTGTTTTAATGATTAAACCATGTCAAACATTAACAATGAAGTATATTCAGATGAGCCAAGAGTTTATTTCTAGCACATTTAAACAGCCTATTTTGAACATAATAGCTGCTGTACTGAGCTATGTAAAGACTCTGCAAACCAGTACCTAGAAATGAAGACACACGCACAAGCTTTGATAATGTAAACATAACAGACACTGTCTCCTTCAAAACAAGGAATGAAAACCCACAAGGCTAGTAAGAGAACTTATTAATTCCTTAAGAGATGTGCAAAAATTTTAAAAAAGATTTAAAAACAATTAAATGTGTTAAAACTGGCATTTATATAAATATCAAAAAACCAAATAGTTAAAACTTGAGCAATGACCAGCAGAATGTCTCGCACAATTCAATTTTTCAGAGCTTAATGGACTCCACCATGGCAGATGCCAGAATACCAGCAACAGATACTGGCTTTGCAACTGACTCCTCATATGTGCAAGACAGCATTTTACAAGAAGGAGTAACTTCTTAACCAGCAATCAAACCAAATCCTTAGATAACAAGCCAAAACATTACCAGTGATATACACAACTCACATTACAGAAACAGACATTTCCAGCACATTTCAGTAACATTTAAGAAACATTAGCTATGACTTCAACTGTTTAAACTTGCTTGTTTGGGAAAAGAAAAACATCTTTGTGTTAGGCACATTTTGAAAGTGAATGTATGCTACATGAATAACAGTCCAGATACCAACTTAAATACAGACAATTCCATCAGAAAAGCATCTTTCTGGCTCCACTTTTAAATACACTTTTGGATATGTCACAGACTTAAACAGTATCTCCTAAAATGTGGATATGGCTATGGTAATAACACTTGAAACTGCCAGTTTCATATTAAAAACCACTCTTCATTTAGCATTTAAAAATTCTCAGAAATAAGAAAGAAAAAAAATTAAAAAAAAGTAAAAAGAATAGATGGGTCCACCCTGTATATGCTCTAAACTTTAGAGACAATATTTAAACCTTACTCGACTGTGTAAGCGCCAATTACTTTTGTGTTAGTGACGCACTTTAAATAAAAAAATAAGATCTATTAAAAAGGTAAAATAACTTTTCCATCTGTTTTGTGACTGTTGAGTCAGTTAAAGCCAAATATACAAAACTAAATGCGCCATTTCCAATTTCACTGTATCGAGTAAGAGATACGTAGCATTGTGTATCACATACAGAACAGTAAAATGATCAATGGATTCTTCTAAATGACTTTTTAATAAAAAGTCAATCAACTGAAAAGTTAAAACATACCCTAATTTTTAAACCAGTAATAAGCTTTGGGCCCTGCTTTTTATTTTAAGGCATGTGTGTTTATCTACTGAAACCAGCATCATACAAATTACCTCTACAATCACATGCATGATCTATAGTTAAAAAAATGGAGGTTTAGATTACAGTGTTTTCAAATTGTGAATCATAATTCAGCACCTATCATATTGACTAGTAAGGCAACAGCAGTGTCGGATAATATGATAATACTCCCTTCCATAGTCTATAGCAGGGTCGGTGACAGCCCAGAATTATTTTTAAACTTTAACCTACTTTTATGTTCTGTATACGGTTTCTAGGGTGTTTGCACTGGTTAAGTCCTACATAAAATCACACTATTCTAGGCAGGAATAGTTACAGTAGCCATTAGAGTATTAGTGCACAACTCTCATTGCGCTTACAATCAGATGATTTTGTTGTTGGGGTTATCAAAATGGTTTTTCAGTTTGGTCTTCAATCCTTCCTTTGTTTCCTTTGTTTCACATTGTTCTCAAGGGAAGAAAAGCTGTTTGTGTACCCGTTCGCAATGGCCGTGGAGCCGTTCTGATACTCTTTCCTCCTCGAGGATGCCTTCTTGTTGTAAGTCTAGAATACATGGAAAGACACGTGGTTTTGCTTAATTAGCTATAAATAACCACTTCCTCACGGTAACTCTAGAAACACAAAAGTAAACTTGCATACATCGTTTTTAAAGACCTTGTGCCGCTGGTAAGAGTCTAACAAGCTCTACCACTTTTTGTGTATGAGACTATACTATGCCTTTCATTCACCACAGTGAGAGGAGTAGTTCACTTGAAAAGAAAAAGGCTTGGCAGTATGACGGTAGTGTTACTCTAATAGTAAATTAGAAACAAGGGAAGCAATTTTATGAGCAGACTGTGGGATAAGAATATACTCAAAATGACAAGTGAGGAAAGAGGTTTGAGGCACTGCAGGTGACAGTACCTTGAACAAAGCCAGAACAAGAAGTAGGTAAACAGTAAAAGTGAATGAAGTTCAGAGATAGAAATCTGATGCAAATTTCCACTGGCTAACACAAGAATCAAAAACTAACAGGATCAGGGAGACTATATTAAAAAATTACTGACAGTAAAATGTACATTATTTTTTTTCAAAGGGGCTCAGCTCCCTGACAAAAGCACATTTCCCCAAATTTCTGTGTGAAAGAAATTTAAACAATTAAAAGTTAAAATATGAGCAAAACTGACAAAGAAAATCAAGTAATATCTGGAATATACTATAATGTTTAATTAGCATGCTCATATGCAGGAAGTGATAGAAATCATGGGACTGATTTTAAGAAATACCAGAAGAACAGACAGGGAAGCCTGCTGTGTTTCCCCCCATGGAATCATTCTCACCAGAACCAAAATGCCCACCAAATCTCTCAAATGACATTTGAAACTTAGAGTTTATTTATTTGGGGGCAGCAGACTGTTGGTTTGATTTTCTGCAGACAGTAGTACATGATTTTCTGTAGACAGTAGTTGTACATCTTTGTACAAAGCCCAGTTATGAACTGCTCAGAATAACACATACCAAGTCTGTATCTGTTCAAACATGAAATCAGATTTGGAGAAACACAACCCACTAATTTTCCATATGAAAATACAAACAAATGCCTGTAAAAGTAAACAAAATCCAAATTTCTGCATGTTCTGAGTTCAGGAAGTCTCCCTGGACAAAACCCAAGCATTTCCCCTTGTAAAAGCAGAAACGAACAATTCCTTTGGGTGCTTCACAGGTTCACATGCTGCTAGTTTACTTCAGACTGGAAAGCTTTGACTTACATAAAGCTCTTCCTTTCCCTTACCTGAAATTAAAATCGCTGTAGGCCATTTTTTTGTATCACTCTGGCTTACTGAAATTAATAAGCATTCTGAATTATGGGTACAGAGCATCAGAAGCTTTGGAAGTAGAGGGTAGATCAACTAGTGTAGTACTCCAAGAACATAGGCATGTTAGTGAAGGGTAACAAAAGGTCATTTCAAGCATATCTTTCTGTAACAGCTTTCCAGTGAGATACAGCCAGCAGAATGCTAGAAAGAGTTGATGAATGTTACTTTTACCTGAATATAGAAATTTGTGAAGAGGATAATCAAAGAAATCATGTAAGAAATCTGAAAATACAGCCATCCCTGAGGAAATGCACATGGCCAAACAACACCACAGCTGGTCTGGAAGATTGTCAAGACGAACTGAATCTGGGGAGAGAAAATAAAAATATGAGAAATGGAGCACATTAATGGAAGGAGGAAAAAAACCATGAGTGACCAAAATCTCAACAGCTATTTCCAAAACAAGTAAAGAGTATGCAATATTGTGTGTTTGGCAAGTGTTTTCTCTGTAAACCTGAGTTAGCAGACATTCAGACTGTGGTATCCCATTAAGCATGTTTATTTGTATTTTTCCATTTCAGAACATTAGAGTAACTTATGTAGAATTGATACATAAATGTCCCAAGGAAGAAAGACCACCTTTTTCGTAGTCAAAGTTCACTGAGATTTGACTTTACCATCCTAATGGAGTAGATCTGCATCTCACTGCTTCAGCTGCAGAAGACCTTGGGCACTTGGTCTACACATAGACCCCTGCAATCCCTTCCCAGAGACAGGAACTGTTTGACATATGGTTCCAGTGGAAGAATTTTTGGGGTAAAGGCTGCAGGGAAGCTGGGGAGCCAGGGAGGAGGATAAGCGTCCAATTATCTTTAATTATCTCTTTTGGAAAAACATTTGGGCTTATGTGATGCAGAGGGCCTTAGGCAAAATTCATCCTCACATAAAGGCTACCAGATTAGGGAATGTTTATTTAAAAAGGGAAAGACTGTTTGTTCTGCTCTGCTATTTTGCTACCCTAACAGCTATGCATGCAGGGCAGGCAAGGAAGTGAAAGCAGCTATGACAATAGCCAGGGGAGCAACCCAAGCACCAAGACACTGCACTTTCTAGCACTTGAACAACCAGGATGAAGAATAGACCCTAAATCTGGAAAGAAAAACAGAAACAAACCTCAAACCAAAGCAACCCCCATGCCTCCCATGAAAATAATGAGCCCTTAGCTACAATACTTAGCCATCCTTCAGGAAGAACAGTGCTAAAAAAAACCATGTTGAGAATCAACACTGTGAATTGCTGGCAGTAAATGTTATTAATCATCACCAGCAAATGTTATTAAAACTACTCACAGCTATGAGAAAGGCGGGGGGGGAGGAAGACTGTAACAAAATAATTTATCTCTAGGTTTCAGTTTCCCCCTCCTATAAAATGGGGAAGAGAGAACACTCATGCACATTGTGGTGTTTTGACGTGTACACATTGAAACCTGGTTCTTGTGCAGTATCACTACAGCATGTGCTATATTACTTAATTTCACTGCTCTTATCACCTCCAGCACACACTGATCAGGCTTCATCCCGGTACACACTACAAACAATGCAAATAGATACGAGGAGTCTGACACAGAATTATAAGAGAAAAAAATCCGCCCATTTAAAGTGCAGAAAGAGAGCAGAAATATTGAATAGTTTTTAATAAACCATTTGCAACTGCATGGAAAACTAGGACAGAAAAAGCATTGTCCCGCAGGACTAGAATGGTCCTTTTTAGCTGTGGACGGCATTGTACTTGGTTTCTGATCTGTCCCAGCCTGACCAACCAAGCACAGGGAAGAGCAGGGTAGCTCAAGAGGGCTTGGAAGAAAAGCCTCCTCCCTGGCTAACTGAGTACCAGAAATCCCAGGACTGCAACTCCCAAATGCATCTAGCCACACAACATGGTGTGGGGGAGAAAGATCCCACTGACCTCAGCACTGATTCATGTACGCCCCCAGTCCCCAGCTCCCCACTGTCCTGAAAACAGAGCAAACAGACATGCAGAAGCTGGATTTTTAAGGTGATGTAGGCACTACATGATGTAGAAGGTACTAGCTCTCATTCTGTCTTCTTCTATCCCCTGCCAAAATTTCCTGACTTGGTAAAGACAAGAGGACCTCATCCCGAGTACAAAAGCCTGCTGAAGCACTGAAGAGCAAATCACTCACCAGCTGCCCCTGAGTGATGTACTTCTTCCACCACAGATAAGGACGCATGGCTGGAACAGCAGACAATCCGTAGTAGGAGTACATGAGGACATGGATAAAGCTGTTCAGTGTGGCACCAAAATAAGCTAAAAAAAGGGCAAGGGAAAAATAAAGTACACTGCATTACCAGGAAGGAACATGCTGTTTCATGGAACCTACAAAAATAACAAGTTCAAAATGTTACTATTTAAAATACGATTTCTCTTAGAAGAAAAGCAAGAGGGTTCTTTTTTAACCTTGTTTTTCACTCTGCCTACCCAGTGGAGTAGCTGAGCTGCTTAGGAGCTTTGTGCTTTACACCAGCCTTCTGGTTTTGTTTCCTCAAGTTACTCTTTTTCACATCTACATTATGGTTTCTCAAGGGAACTAAGGAAACCAATAAAAAGGAGGAATGCTCACAATACCAAACAATCAATACCTTCACCCATCTACTTTTAGGTTGATTTCACTTCCTTCCAGGCAGGAGCCAATTTTGCCATCTATAACCAAAAGCTTCAGATACCTTCAGAAACTGCAAGTTAGCTATTTTATTTGTCCTTGTTTACAGTACCTTCAGTCATTAAAGAAACTTCTAGCTTAACACTGAACTGCACAGAACTGTGATGACACAACAGAACATAAAGCTTGGAAGAAGAAAACCACATGACTAGGAATAGCACAAAAGTATTTTCAAGACCACATGAGCACAAGATAGATTCTAAGTATATGCAGTTTTGACTGCTGTATGAACAAGGATTGACTTCCTTGGAGGAGAGTATGTTTCCAGATGCAGACTTTTTATAAGTTCACTATTACTCACCGTTGTGCTGACAACACAAAACAAATACGAGTTTCTATGCTGTTTGGCTCAGAGAGCAGACTCCTGAGGAATGCAGCCTCTTGGTCTGCACTGCCAGCAGCAGCTCACATCCATTGGGTTTGAAAAGGTTTCTCTTGAATGGAGTGTTCAACAAAGCCAGTATCTATAAGCTGCACATCCTAACCACAGCTAAGTCAGGCTAATGCAGTTAGGAAACTAGATGCCAGCTAAATGCAATGGAAGTAAAGAATTAAAGCCAGATTGCCAAAGGTTAGCAGGATTTAGACAAGAGAAGACATGTAAATCTTCCACTTAAAATTCATTTGCTCATGTTCATTAGTGCTCAGGGGACAAGATTTTAATTGAAATCATTTGTTATGGCCAATGGTATAATGAGATTAAATTAAGAAAGTCATATCTCAACTGAACTTTACAGATACAAGGAAAAGAGTCACTTTTAGCTGTTTTACAGCTGAAACAAGCTTCTGGCTTGACTTGGAAAAGAGTATTGTTTCATCAGAGGGTCTGTAACTACAGGAAAAATAGACAGAGCAAGATTGATGGGTATCTGACCTGGGCTAATGCACCTGATAAATGTCACACTGGCACGCAAATTCTTCAAACTACATAGACATTCCTTTCCTAGAGGCTGTGCTGGCAGCTTAACTCCTGCAACCATCTACAATAGTTGCAATTCAGCAAAGCAGTTTAATACAGTACAGAACCAATCCTGCAGCTGAAGGTACCAGAGATGTTTGGTTTGATCAAAAGACCATCAAAAACAAAGCCCCTGTTGCAGATAATTTCCCCACCATAACCCAGTACTTACAGTGACCACAAGGCACCCAGTTCATAACAAACCACCAGATGTTCAGCATTGTTGCATGGTGGTAGACATGCAGAACAGTGATCTGATGATTATTTTTTCTCAAAATGAAAAAGAAGGTATCCATGAACTCAATGAGTTTGGAGAAATAGTACCACCAGAGGACACGTATGATCTGGAAAGGAGGAAACAAGTTTTAGCAGCACTGCACATTGTGGGGGCTTTCAACTCTTATGTTACCTAAGTAATTAAAATCCAGATTCTGTCCTGCACTACTTGGATTGAAGACACTGCTAGGATCTTCTGTAATACTCTGTCTCAGGTTTCTTCCTAAGGGATTGAGGTACAAATCTATAGCTGCAGCTGAAAACAGGATGACAAAGACTGCTTCATGAGGCTACTGCTGTGTACCTGGGTTGTCCTGGGAGAAATAAGAAAACACTTAACCAGAGCTGGTGCAGCAGTGCTCTGTGTAAAGGAGAGGTCAGAAATATGACTAGAAGAAATCATCACCACATCTCAGAATGAGAAGGGTAGTCTTAGCACAGAGTGGTTGGATACAGTCTGAAGACCAGGCCCTCATTTTTTGATCTGGGGACTCTTGAAAATTTGCATGTAATTACAAAAATACCAACTATAAATATATCACAGATTAACTATTATGTCTGACAGTGCACTGTCCATTGTTCTCCAAAAGGTGGATAAAAGCTTATAGTTTAAGCAAAATGTGCATAATCAATACTGTTCTGCTCTCTACTTACACTCAAGTGGACAATTTGAAACATTACCAGCTCTAAGTCTTGATATACAGTACCTTCATATCAGCCTCTCCTCCACTGTGTGTATCCTGACAGAAGAAATTGTATCCTCCTTCCAATACTCCTGTCACCAGCTGAGCAAATAAAAAATATAAAGTGTTATTTGGGGAGAAGGCTGAACTCCATGGCACCTGCAAATCTCCACAGTGGCTCTGCCCAGACATCTGGTTTCAAGAGAATCCTGGGCACCTGAGGGTGGCATTGAATTCAAGTTCCAAGCAGGCATCAAATCATAGTGAAGGGTAAGTTAAATTCTCCCAATTGTGGTACACTGGAATAAAAATAGGAGGTAACATTTTATCCCCACTTATCTCACACAATGTGAGCATTTTCAGAGCCATAGTCCACACAGATTCTCAAGAAATCTTCTTTGCTTATAATCTCATTGTTAGAGAAAGTAAATAACCAAAGTTCAGTAAATACATTTTTCTTCTGATTACTTTTGGAAAGTTACATCTTTAAGAAATTTTATACTCAAGAAATGTGACTATAATCTTTTCAACCACATGACAGAGCATACTTTCAGCTTTGCTTTCCTTAACAGCTAACAACAGATGCTTCACTGAATTGCCATTCTTTAAGATCTTTTTAAGCAATTCACTCATCCTGAGCACATTACATCCTTCCCAATATAAGTGACTTCCTCTGCAGGATATGCCACTGCCTGCCTGACTTCCTGGCATAACAAGTAACACCTCAAACATAACGGATTCACTATTAAGGGTAATGACCAACTATTGGTCATGACAGATGACAGGGCGTCTGCTGTGGAGGGGCTGGCTCAAATCTCTAGAGAAACACGATCCATGCTGGATGTTCTCACCCTTTCACAGATGGTAGGAGGTGGCAGGAGAGGTTGAGGGTAGAATGGGAGGAGGGAGCATGTGCAAGGACATGAACAAGATCCCCTTTCATATCTCAACAGAAGAGATCATTGGACATTGCTTATAAAGATGTTCTTCCTCTTGGAAATAGCATGAGGAGAGGAGTAACAACTTTAGGCAACTAAACATCTGAAAGGCAAAAGCGAGTTGTATGTTTTTGGCCTTATCTATCTGCAGAATAAAAAATAGCTTTGCAAAGCCACAGTAGAAACTCCTCGTACTAAAAGTAATTTTAAAAGATCACTTGATTAAAGGACTACAATAACTGGTATGACTAAATGCTGCTCAGAACTGTGAAAAGGAAGCTAATTTTAAAAGGTTCAATAAAGATTATCACTTAAATGATCTACCTTTCCCCAATGTTATTTCTTTCATGCATCATTTTCCCCCTAAATTAGCTTTTAAAATACTCAGTCAGCCTAGGTCATTATTTTTGACCTTCTGAGATAGAATTATTGCTGCAATTTAGGGGGAAAAAAAGTACATCTAGTTATATTGTAATATACAGACCTGGAAGTATCTCATGTATTAGAGATAAATCAATAGTACCTGCCACAGCAAGGGCAGGGCAGCCGTGCACATCATCAGACATAGGCACTTTCCCTACCCAAGCAACAAAGGGAAGGCAGCCATGGAAAGACTCCTCTCCTGGCTGCAGGGCTGTGCAGAGGACACCAGTTTAAAAGTGCTACCTCACTAAAGAACCAGCTGTGGCCCAGAGTGAACTTTGCACCAAGCCACTCTCAGGCCACTGAGGGAAAGACTGCATGGCCTTGCAAGTGCCAGCCAGTCCCTCAGAAGTCCACACTGTGCTGTGATCATGTTAAGAGCTTACAGATGTTTTCATACAGTTCTCATAGTTGAAGGAAGTGTTAGGAATAGAAGGATAATAACATTGTTTATATTGTAATTAATCCAAACAGTGTCCATCATTAATGCTGCAGTCCATCAAGTTCTTCCCAGTAAAGGCTGGCATAGTGAATCCACAGAGTTTTTCCTGCAAGTGGTCCAGGTTCACAACCTAAAGCAACCAAATGGTGTAATGCAACCAAAGGTGTCTCCAGGGATCCCACCTCTCTAAAGGACAATGGCATCAGTGTGGCTATGAGCAGTGGCTTCAGCCCAACCTGAGTACTCCCTTGTTTACAAAAGAACATATTTTTGTATGCTAGGAGCTGTAATACTCTCACAGCCACAAATGACATAAGGATAGCAACATTTGTTGGAAATGTCAGCATCTTTTATCATATAAATAGCTAGTATAGTTACAAAAATAATTTCATTCCCCACTTTCCAGAAGGAACTAATTGGGAAAAAGCTGCTACAGCTGCCCACAAACTTTACTCAGTGCAACATACAACATGTAAATCATCTTCCACATTTAGCCAACTGCTCCTTTGTCTGGCACCACTATTTCTTGCACCCACAATGCTTTCATCATATGCTGGAAGGCTTCAGAAAACAAAACCAAGAGATCACTCTGAAACATGACCAAATGGCTCCATTTTGCATGGGTGTACAGCCCCAGGGAGCTGCTTCCCTGCCACCACAAAAGCGATAAGGAGGGGTCAGAAATTTCCAGCAGAGCATCTAAATCCTTGCTCACACTTGTTGTGATCTGCTCCCTGGATGGCAGCCTTTCCAAGATCTCCTTACATCACTGGATGTGTACAGTAGGTCTGTGTACAGTTTGCCCAGAAACAGAGTGGTGGCTTCTCTGTCAACACAGCCTTGAGACAACCTTTGCTTCCTTGCCTCCTGTCTCCTTCATCTTCAGGCTGGCAGGAGTCCAGGCCTGCTGCTGGCACTGCTGATGAACAACCACGGGCAAAGCTTCTCCAGAAATTAACGTGTCCAGAAAAGGGCAATTATAACCATTTGCACTTGAGTAAACCACTTCACGTGCACTTGGTTTCTAAACAGCACAAAAAGACAGTCTCTTCATAAGCAAATTAAAATGATACTCAATGTTAAGTCCCTCAGCTCAGGGGAAAAACCTGCAGCTCAAAGTTGCATTTGTGCTGAAACAACCCACACTTTCTTCCCCTGCAATGAAGTTTTCTTTTTTCCTATCACTTTCATTTTGTAATTCTGTTGCTGAATTCTTTAAAATGCTGCAGTACATGTTTTTTTATCAACTCTGCTACCAAAATAGGCCAGGACACTAACACTAGTTTGACTGGGTGGAGAAGAGGTGTTACTGGGGAGGATTTTGGTTTTTTTCTCGTGATAAAACTGAAGTTTGAGACTCAGTGGAGAGGGGCAGATAAAGGACCTAGCACTGCATCACGACGTCAAGGCGTGATGGGCTTACAAAGTTCAAAACAGACCTAGATTAGAATGAAGAGAAACAGAAGTTCACATCTGATAAAAGCAAGCAAATGCCTGCACAGACAAGAACTTTATCTTTACATGAGTGCAGTTACCCCAGGGCAGAGATAAGGGCTTCAGGCGGGTGGAGAAAGAAAGGGGTGAGGAAAGAGCAGCCTAGCTGCCACCCATGGCTCACGTGACACAGCACATCTGCACACAGTCCCCTGCTTCCTAAGACTTTTCCTACAGAATATGCAACACCTCACTCATTAGGAAAATCTAAGATGACTTTTCTCAGACAGATTCAGTAGGGAAATAATTTTTCAGATGAAGAAAAAAGACAGTAAAGAGATCACTTAAGAAAGTGAGCCTTCATCATTGGCCAGTTTTCTCTAACATAAGCTCAGGTGGTCCAGATCACTTGGCCAGTTTTGCTAATAAATTCCCCCTAAATAACACAGGTCTGTAACTGGGTACCTGGCACTCTCCCCTCTTTGCTAAATTACCCTGCTGAGACTCAAGCAGAGAGGCAGGGGCCCCACTCACAGCGTTGGAAGACACCTTGTGATGCCAGCACAGAGCAGTAGCACAGGAGGAAGCAGTGCTGCCTCTGCTGCTCCAGCTGCTCCTGCAGCTCCTCCAGACACGGCTGTGCCAGCCAGCAGGTGATCAGCCCATATCCTATAACCCTCCTGCCAGTCCCTGCTAGGCACCTTCTCCACCATTCAGGAAGCCACCCCTTGATGCCCCTGCCTGAGATATAAGAGCATTATTTCTCCTTAAAGTCCAAGCACTGTAGATTTTTACAGAATAAAACATTGTTTGTCCCTAAAGGACATCCTGCCCTCCTGAAGTATGTGACAAATTAGCCTGGAGAATCCTCTCCAGCTCCCCTAGATTTTCCTTGCCTGTTATATTGTCTGGCACAAGAGCAATCCACTTCTCTGCGAGTACCAAAACCCAGCCAAGTCATTAAATACCCCAATAAAAAAGGTATAGCAAGCACAGAAACTATTAGGAATTCCACGTAAGAGGTCTAAGATTTCTAGTGAATTCAGACTAAAGTACACAGTATCTAGAGTTACACAAATCCTATGACGCCAAATTCCCCCATGGTATTGCTTCCAATCATTCAGACATAAAGGTCAGAAAACCAAGCAGGTCATCCTTTTCATCCCAGTTGGGAGGATGCCTCACTTTAACATCTTGTTTTGGCCACATAATAGGCAAACTGAGCTGTGATGCTATGAATCATGATCTGAATCACCACAGCTATAACTCAGGCAAAACTTCAAAGTAGGGCTTCAGGTGTATTGTACACAAGCTATTAAAGCAACTTCTTTTCAGACACGCTACTAAACAAGTTCATAAATGGTAACATTTTATGATTTTCCTCACAGCAGGTCTGAAAAATTTTAATCCAACTGAAACTCAAAAGGTCAACAAGGAGGAGAACAGGGAGTTACACAAATTTTCTGAATGCTGTTCCTCTTCATTCTGTCTTAAAAGCAAGTAAATGTACTATAAATTGCTACAGATATATGGCTAATCCTTCAAAGGAAAATTTCCAAATCTGATGAGATACAACCAAGGGTATCACACAAGCTGTGCACCAACAGGGGGGTAATTGTGCAGGTACTTCAGATAGAGAATGTACCTGGAGGTGCAAGAACCCATTTTTTCCCTATGCCCTTTGGCTCTCTCCCTTTCAAACATCAAGCAGGGTGGTGTTATATCAGCATGGCTCTCTGCTTTGCAGCATTTTTATGGGCTCAGTCCCTTGTTGCAGAGCATTGCTTGCCCTCACATCCAGCTTGTAAGTGCTGCCAACCACATTTCATTGCCACTACCGTGAGTTTAATGATCTTCATAATGCTCTAGCTTCAGGTATGCCCATTTACAAGAAGATGTATTTGCAATACTAATGAACATTTCCATATGGATAACATTAGATTAAGAACAACACTCATTTTCATGTAAAGCATTTCGTTATATAGGAAGGAGGGGTCTTAATATTCACTGTATTTTAATTGTGTTATTGCTCCATAATATAAAAGCTATTATCTGACTTCTTCAGCATATTACAATCCTCCCTTGGTAACCAGTTTATTGTTAGCAAGAAAAAGGCATTTATAGGATCAACAGTTCAGGTATTTTCTATTTAAATTTACCAGCATGTTTTGTAACACAGCAGAACGTTACAGAAATTTAGAAACTATGAGTATTACTCCAAGTATTCAAAAAAGAAAGATTGGCTGTCCTCAGAGTTTTATCCACTCTTGGTACAACTGAAGAAAAGTCTACACTTGTAAACTCTCAATAACATAATTGGAGGTTAAAACAATAGATCACTATATAACTGTAAATAATATCTGCATAAAATAATGCAGATAGACATTGAAATTAACATCAACACTACATTTAGACAAATTAAACTGATCAACACACTTTTTTTCTGGATTATAACACCGTGACAAGGAGGTTAGAAATCTAAGCACATCAAGAACACAAGTAGTTCCAAGTACCTATTGAACCCAAAACTGCTCCCAACTGAACAATTAAGTATCAAATTTCTTAAAAACTCAACCCAGTAATTTTTGAGTAGATAATTTACTACACAAGAGAACTAACATCGAATTTAAATCACTTCATTTCTAAACACTTGCCTTGTAAAACACTATAGAATTAACTACAAACTTCAAGAACTGCAGCTTACATATGCTTCTAAGCACAGGCAAAAAAAAAAAAAAAAAAAAAAAAAAAAAGAAAAAGTAGTTTTAGCCCTAGGTTATATTTCAAAAGACTGTAGTGAAAGAATTGAAAAGAGGATGTTGAAAATGAAATATATTCTTACAGAAAGAAGAAATACTTTGGTTAAAAGTGTTCCAGAATAATCTGTACATTAAAGCAAAAGAGTAATTTTCTGACCACATCTTTATTTACACTACCATAGTTCTTCATTTTCACTTGAACAAAAACATAACAGTTCTGAGTAAAAGCAGCTACAGAGCTCTCTGGGAAGTGGTAAACTTAACACTGCCTAATTCTTTTGGGTTTTATGAAAGGAAATAAGTCCACAGAATGTTCAATTCAGTCTAAAATATACTTGTATGTTTAGATTTCAAGCTCAAAGAAACTGATGAATCACAATGGCATTGTTTCAGCAACGTTTCTTTTATCCAGCAAAACTAAGAGGATGCAAAAGAACCTATTGCAAGCTTACAGAAATAGATGCAAGGACTGTGTGTATGATTAAACACAAGTAAATAAAATGTTTTGCCCTCCAGATAAAGCCAGTTTTGCTACAAAGTACTTTGTACAGTCCACCAGCACAATCACATTGAGCAAGGAGAAGTTACTGAAGGAGTAACCAAGTTCATGCTGAAAGATCAGGACTTCACTTGCATCCACTGAGAAAAGTGCATTTGAAACAATGCTAACCAAGGTCAGCAAGGATGTTTAAGGCAAGGTTTGTTTCACACCATCCTCAGAGGTAACATTACAATTAGGGTTTTCTCCCTAGAGAAGTGACATTGAAAATAGTTACACCATTTCTGCAGATGCTTCCCGAATTCAGAGGCACTGCTCAGAGATTATTTTCAACATGAGCCAATGTAATTAAAACAGACACTGCAAAACAGGCCTGACCAACCCTTTTTCTCTTACCTCATAAAACATATACAGAGAGAGCAGTGTAAGTCCAAGGTTGTAGATCACTAGAATACCCCTGCATGAGAAAGGCTGCTTATTCCGCATGTACTTTGGTCCCAGCCATACGATTAGTAAGTACAAGACTGAGAAGATAAAGGTAGGTGTATAGTTCTCCAGAAGAAGCCATCCTTTTACTCTGGGGTCTGAAACAAACAGACAAAATCATAAAAATACTTAGATTTTGTAAGGAGAAGAATTCAACACATCTAAAAATAGCTGTACCCAAAATGCTTCCAGTGCTGGAATACCGAAGAAAGATGAGGGAAGTGCAGCAAGCCCTTTTACTAAGGGCCACATTGCTAATTACAAACAATATTTTATTTACATATTTAAGAAAGCAGAAATAATTCTTTTTCTAAGGGAAAAATATTTTTAAGTTATTACCACTACTATTTTTAAATACTCATTACCATTCAGAACTGTCACCAACTAGAATACCACAGATAAAATGATAAAGAAAAGATTCAACAAATCTCTCCCCTTTATTTTCTCAAATCAACCCTTCCTGACGGTACACGTCTTATTTCCTAGAGTCAGCAAACCTAGGAGTAAAGCAGATACCTCTGTAGCTATGGCTGGATGATCCTGATAATTATTTTCCAGTCAATCCTAACACAATTAGACTTATGTATGTGTTATTAGAAAGAATTAAATTTTGGTGTCCTTGTATTAGTAGTGGAACACAGAAGAGTCAGGCCCACCTGGGTAACCAGTCTGGTTGGCAATGATTTCTCAGGAAAAGCACATAAACCACCCTGAATCAGAGAATTTTAGGGGACTACTTGGAACATTAGTGTGATCCTTTTGAACCACAACTGTGTTGTCCGTACCTGGCAATAGCACAGCATCTCACTCCTCTCACTAAAGTCAGCCTAAAGTACTGAAACCAAGTTAACCAAACTATAAATGAACAATCCAAATATTACTTAAAGTCACAGTCTTGACATTATTTTAAAGGAGTCACACAAGGATCCTGAATGTAAGAAATGAGGCCTTAAAACTGTAGGTTGGAAAGCAGGTAGGCAAGCCAGGGAATTGTTTGGATTTGCCACCCTTATGGTTCATGATTTTTCTCATACAGCAAATAGAGACCATATGCCAGCACACGCAAAATGTTATATTAGAACATCCAGGCTAATTTAAACAGGCTTAGTATAAAGAGATAGGCAACAAGGGCACTGAGGTATTAATAAAAGCAAACAGAAAACACACTTAGAAGAATCAGAGGCTTGTTCCACCTCCTGTGGACTTTCTCCTGTGAAGAAGGGGCACCATCAGTGGATCTTGAGTGGGACACAGAGAAAAGGCATTACTGCAGCAGTCAGAAGAAGAAAGCACAGGCCACTGTGCTCTGCACACTCTACGCAGGATCCAGTCATTTAATCCCCCTGGTCAGAACCAGGTGGAACTGGACCGTCCTACCCAAGCCCACAGCATGAGGCCCCTGCTTGTCCTGGTTCCACAGCCTCTTGCTTCCTCACACTGACCAGGACTGCAGTTCTACACCTGCAGAGTTTTTCCCTGGGCAAAACCTACCAAAACTATTGCTTCTTCAAAAAAGAATGGTTTCAAAGAAGCAGTCTTTTCCAAAAACTACAGATATTTTCAGTGAAAAATTCCAGAGGAGCTCTAGTTATGAAGGCAAGAGTATTTTCAAATTAAATTAAATTAAAATTAAAATTAAAGTGGCTGTTTAGAATAAAAGCTATTACTATTTTTTTTTTTTAAAGCAGCAAAGGTCTGACTGAGGTCAGTCATCACTAAGACAAACAACTTAGCTTACTGAGCTTAACTGAGAGTAAGAGGAATGACCTCTTCAGGTCAAAAGATCAGGAGCACTGAACAGACTCTTACTTATTACACCAATAGACATTTTGATGCATCACAGATCCTAAAGAAAGTAGCCATCTGTCAATGTCAAGTTAGAGGAAAAATGTGTCTTATGTTCTAATAAGATCAGTTTTATTTATGTGTTAACATTTGAGAAATCTTACCTCTAGGTCCAAGCCAAACATCAAAGTAACTATTGATTGTTTTATCCATGAGTTCCATTCTACAATGTACTGAAATGAAAAGAAAAGGGTAAAGTTAGTTCTTCCACTCAGGAAAATAGTTTAACCATCTGAACACATTCTGTTAGGGTTAACAAATAACATATTAGTATGCAAAAATTCCAGCAAACATAATGGACTTTCTCAGCATATATTAAGTACATAAAGCTTATTCTAGTCTCAGAGAATCATTGGTGTATGAACTATATTTCCCAATGAAGTATTTAATCATAGTTACAGAGGCACAGAAACTGAAAATAATGAGTTCAGATTAACCTGAAGTTCTTTCTAATTCTGTATTTTGTACACATAAATAAAAGCTGGTGTCTTGAAAGATCCTTCAATGATGAGGACGGGACTTTGAGAAAGCCAGCAACAGGGAAATTTTCAGATAAAGACTAGGAAGCTATTTTAACAAAGAGTTTCAAATAACTAACAAGGCTAGCTAGGGAGGAGGAGGGAAGGAGGAAAAAAGTAAGAACTGGCTCTGCTATCACCTGCAGATAAGTGACTGATTACAGCTCTGATTAACAGTCCATAAAACCAAGAGATCAACAGTCACTGAGTGACCGAGAGGACTGCAGAATCCAGGGAGAAAAGACAGCATCTCATGGCATGAGCACCTCCAGTTCCAGAAACTGCTTACTGGTAAGTCATTTCCAGATAAAATTCACCCAACATCAATAGAGTAAATCAAATGTCATCTGTCAGCTCCTCATGTGGCCACTCTTTATTGGTAGCACCTGGTCTGTACATGGAGACACCCACGTTGTGGTACCTCACTATGGTTAAAGCAGGAAAGAAGCAGCAACACTGCCCATGAGCAGGGACAACTGTGCACAAGGCTATTCTCAAGAGAAGAGGAAGTAATTTTCTTCTTGATTAAGAAAAAACAAGAATCCCAACCCTTCCAATTTCCTCTTTTCTATCCAGAACTGTACTTACTTTCGCTAATAAAATTTTATCCAGTTCTAATAGAATGGTTTTCACTTTGTGGCGTTCCTCCTTTCCTAAAGTACTAATATTAACAACTTTTAGGTATGAGAAAATAACATAAGCAACACAAGTTGTCAGTATACCCACAGCACCAATTTTACAAGCTTATATATAGTTGCTAAGAAAAAAAAAAGTTGGTTTTTTTTTTGTTGTTGTTTGTTTATTTTTGTTTTTGTTTTTTTTTTTAGTTCTACCTAAAGAAATATCTCTCTTCCATCTGTGAAAATCCCTTCTCTAGGGGATTCCTGATGTATGCAGATTAAATTAATCATATATCCTCTGGTTTTAGACAGCTGGGACTGAAACCTCAATTTCATCCAGGTCCAACAAGAAAAGTCAAGCAGAATACAAATTATGCTTTCTCTTCAGTCCCAAGTGGGACTGGAGCCAGTGCTGAAGGCCTGCAGGGGCTCTGACATCGCACGGGACCAAGCAAATACAAGGGGCTTAGGTCTTGCATTTCCATTCTGCGGTCTTCTACATAAGCCACATCCCCTCCACTGCAGGGCACCAGGCAGGAGGCCACAAGGCTCCCTGAGGACTTCTACCTGCAGCACCACCCACCGTTCCCTGTGGGGCTCTCAGGGACACAGAGAAACTTTTCTCTTCCATGTCATTCTGCTTGGGACTACAGAAAGCCACAGAAACATCACTGGAATCCGGTCATCAAGCACAAACAAAAGGGCTTGATCAAAAGAACCAGAAGTGTTAAAAGTATTTTGCAGCCCTAATTCAGACTGGCTTTATTTTCTGACTTAATAAGCCCAGCCCAAGTAAGCAAACACCTCAGAAGAAAGTGCATTTTTGGGATTATGTCACCTTGCCAGCTATGGAACTGTGAGCACTTGTGGGAACAGCCACAGCACTGGCACATTGGTATCCCCAGGAATAAGGAAATATAACTTGTGTCACCAGAAGCATGAAAATCAGGAAGGCTGTGAGAAATGAGTATATAATTACAGGGAGAAAAAGCATACTTAGAGAAAGCAGCTTCTTTTGTTATCCCACCTTTTTTTAAAATTTGTCAGCTATTAAATATTGCCACGAAACCCATTCCCTAGTGGATGATTCATTTTGTTGTTTGAGATCCCCACTTAATCAATTTGTTGCTCTTTTGATCCAGTACTAATTCGTCTAGTAATGTAGCACTGCATCAGCCAATAATCTGCATCTGACTTCAAATTCGCTTCTCATAGGCAAAGGCTTCAGATGGCAGAGGCTGGTACAAAACCAAAGGTTTGTTACACTAAAATATACAAAAAAGCTCAATCCAGAACTGACTTGCTATATACATTGCTACATTTACTGGATACTAAAAATGCATATATGTCAATGAAACAACTAAGAAACCAGAAACAAACTCTGCCTAGCTATAGTAAAGCAAGAAATGTAAGTCCACATTGAAGCCTTCCATAAAACTGGAAGAAAAACTCATTCCCCAAGAGAAGGAGGCTCTCTGCAGAGGTCTCAGCTTTTTTGGGCTGGTACCCCAATGCAGCTTTTTATGTCAGCGTTATCAGACAGCAGATTGTAAAAGACACAGCAAAGGGAAAACTACTCCTGGTGTCGATTTCCAGAATTTGCAGAAAAAGAAATTGTTTCAAAAGGAACTCATTTGTGTAACAGAAAAACAGAAGGAAACAATCTGCTTTTGTTCAGAGGGGGTCATGTGAAAATGCATCAAGTCTCCTGCCAACAGCCACACAACATTAAACACTGCTTCAACAGCAGCAACTACAAGGGTTCTTTTTAAATTAGAATAGTTTCCCAATTCAGAGAAACATCGACTCCCAGAAAAATTAAACCAGTGGCCATCTGAAACACTGATCGGCCTATTTCCTAATACTGATAGTAAGCAAATTCTGCATCTGACCACATACATGAGCAGATCAGCAGTAATGCTCCTTTACCTATAAGTCATCCCACAGCAAGGCTCACTATTCACAGAACCATGGAATGGTTTGGTTTGGAAGAGACCTTTGAAGCTTATCTAGTCCAACTACCCCACCATCTTCCAATCAAGATGCTCAGAGCCTCATCCAACCTTGAAAGCTTTTGTGCATGGGGCATCTGCCACCACTATGACCAACCTGTTCCAGTGTTTCGATGCCCTCACTGAAAAAACTTCTTCCTTACATCTAGTCTAAATCTGCCTTCTTTTAGTTCAAAACCAATGCCCCTTGTTCTAACACTGCAGTTCCTATAAAAAAGTCTGTACCCATTTTCCTTGTAGGTCCCTTTAGGTACTGGCAGGTCACAATAAGATCTCCCTGGAGCCTCTCTTTTCCAGGCTGAGCAGCCCCAACTCTCTCAGCCTGTTTCCATAGGGAGAGGTGCTCCAGCTCTCTAACATTCCTCTAGATCCACTCTAATATGCCCATGTCTTTTCTATGCTTAAGACCCCTGGAGAGCTGGATGCAGCACTCCAGGTGGGGTCTCACCAGAGCAGAGAGGCAGAATCCCTTCCCTCATCCTACTGGCCATGCTGCTTTTGAGGCAGCCCAGGACACTACTGGCTTTCTGGGTTACAAGTACGTATTTTGCCAGCTCTCCTTCACCAGCACCCCCAAGTCCTTCTCAGCAGGGCTGCTCTCAATACCTTCATCCTCCAAACCATGCTGATGGTTGTGGACTTCCCCAGCCCAGGTACAGGACCTTACACTTAGCCTTGTTGAACCTCATGTGGCTCCCAAGGCTCACTTCTAGAGCCTGTCCAGGTCCCTTTGGATGGCACTCCAGGCATGTCAAACACACCACTCAGCTTGGTTGGCAAATTTGCTGAGGGTGCACTCGATCCCACTGCCCATGTCACTGATGTGTGTGTACAGCACTGGTCCCTGAGGGAAACCACTTTGTCCATCAGGACTCTGAGTTGCTGACCACTACCCTCTGGATGTGGTCATCCAACCAATTCCTTTTCCAGTGAACAATCCACCAATCAAATCCATATGTCTCCAATTTAGAGAGAAGGATGTTGTGGGGGTCTGTGTCAAAGGCCTTGTAGACCGATGACATCCATAGCCTTGTTCAGCACTTAAGTCAAAAAAAAAGGACACAATTATGCCAGACAATGTTTTTTAAAACATGTACCTCTGTAGACACAAGTTATTTTTTCCTAACCTGCCTTTCTACAATGGAAGAAGAAATCATCCTCTCTGACACCAAATTTTACCAGCGCAGTAAAGCACTTGACCAGGGCAAATTGGACCAGATCCTGAAAGCACTCAGGCTTACAATCTGGAAGACATTTCACTCCTTCAAGTCCAAATATCTAATCCAGAAAGAAACCTATTTGATGCTTTAAACAAACAAAATTACTGGACTTTAATTCTGCAACACAAACATAACAAAGGCTAAACTTGTACCTTGCCCCAATAAGATCGAGCAACATCATTAAAATATTACTTTTTCAATAATCCTCTGGATTTTGACAAACAGGTTTTTTTGGACATCCACAGATAATTTAGCATCCTGAATTCATTTCTGGCACTATGAGCTGTGATGAACACCATGCTCCAGGAGCCACCCAAATTTGGGCAGAAGATGTGAAGCTTTGCCCTACTGCTCAGTTCAGGCATGGAGAGCCCCGGTGCTTCTTGGTGTGACAATCGAAAATACAGTTCAAAACCTACACAGAAGCATGCTTTTCTTGTAGAATACATTTAAAAATTATTTATAGAAAGTGTTTCATACAGGCTACCAGCATTGACAGCCTGCTCTTCTAATGCACATATTTACTCTTTGAGGAAATGGCTACTACATACTGGAGGATTTCAACCAGCTTCTGCCCTCCCACGCTTTCCACAAAAACTGCATTCTAGAGGATTTATGCTATGAAGTAATTTAAGAATTCTTCATCACATTTTGATGGTGTTTCTTGAGTTTCTTCTTGGAGTAACTTTCCAGGTGTAAAGATGATGCAAAAAAGTACAAAGGTTTGCTTTCTGTCCCATGGCACCCTTTTAAAGCAAATCAAGCAGCAGGAAAAAAACCACTTTAAGCTGAAAGCTCAAAGCGCTGGGAGCCTGCTCCCTTTCAAAAGGATCCTCCAGTTCTCAAGGGATCCTCCCTGCTGCTCAAGAAGTCCCTGAAACAGATCCTAGTTTTCACAGCTAAGTTCCTGAACCTGAGTTCCAATAAAAACCCCAAAATAGGCATCTAAATAATTGTTCTGGCTTCTGAGAGAAATGTGCTGTCAGGCCTGGCTGCTCAGCCTTTCTGGAAAACAGCCACTTTCTCTGTTCTTAAATTAGGACTTTGAAGCCTAAATTTAGGCACTTACTTTTGCTTTTGGAAATCTTGATTTGTGTTTTCTCTTTAAAGTAATGTTTCCCAGTCCCTGCCACTGCAGAGGTGACTCCTCTTTTTCCTCCTCCAAAAGTACAAACTATCTCTCCTCCAAAAATCCAACGATCACACTGCTGTTTGCTTTTGTAGATGTACTGGAATTGAAAACACTCGGCTGCTTGAGAACTGGAAGACAGCGCTGATAATTAAAGCTGTCAACCATTTTCTGTCCATTTGCCAAAGCTCCCCAGTTTCTCCTTTATATTCCCCAAGCCTTAACTGCCCCTTGAATGCGTTCCCTTCGCCTTTCAACTTCCTGCCAACTCCAGATTACCCTTTCCTACCCTTTCTGAATAACCTCTTAGGGTCCCAACCCTAACATGCTTAATGTTAGCAATAAAAATGACTTCAGAATCAAGTATAGTCCATATTGATCTGAAAGTGTAGGTATATTTATTTTATGGGAAACCAGGTGAAGCATGAGTGCCCCACATTTTGCACTTTAGTTTTGTTAAAATACAAGAAGCTAGTTTTAACCTTTATTTTGCATCTCTGTCTTTAGCAACGTGATTCAGATTTTTGGCCCGCTTGCATCAGCAGCAAACCCTCCAGCCTGCTGCTGACACATCAGGACCCACAGTGCTGAGCTTTCACACTCACCAGCAGCACCAGCATAAAGAAGTTTAGAAATAAATCATTTGTATAAAATTCAGGGAAGTGTAACAAATGTGGGACAAAGAAGAGAAGCTAGTTTCAAACCGTTTAACCTCAGTGGGATTTCAAACCATTTGAAAATGCATTGGGTACCAGCACCGCAGTACTAGAAACCTCACTGGTGCCAGCTTACAGCCTGGTGTTGTGAGAGCAACACAATCAAGACTGAAGGAGTATTTACAGAACTAAAATGTGGAGGAAGAAAAGGCAAAGCGCACAGGTTTATTTCAACTGTGTAAATTGTAATATACAGCAATGACACTGCAGAGAACTTTTGCCTACGGTTTAGGAACTGCTTCCTTTTTTTTTAATTGAAACAGAAGAGAGTATCTGTAGCAAACTAGGTTAGATGGAAACAGGGAGAATATGTACATGGCACAAGAGCAACAAGTTGACTTCTTGTAAGGAAAGCCAAAGCACAGCGTTTGCTAGGCAGCTTTGCTTCAAAGTCCCCGTGGCCCAAGCACTATGGGCAGTGTTTATTAACAGCTACTCTCTGAATCTGAAGCTCCATGTGTTTACAAAAGCAGTGCTGGTATTGCAACTGGGAAAACAAGGGAGCTTGGGGGCTCTGGTTGATGACAAGCTGAATACGAATGAGCAGTGCCCTGGCAGCCAGGAGGGCCAACCCCGCCCTGGGGGCATCGGGCCCAGCATGGCCAGACGGGCAAGGGAGGGGATTGTCCCCTCTGCACTGGGGCGGCCTCACCTCCAGGGCTGGGGGCAGGTTTGCGTGCCACAATACAAAAAAGGTATTTTAACTATTAGACATCCAAAGGATGGCAACAGAGATGGTGAAGGGCCTTGAGGGGAAGCTGTATGAGGTCACTTGGTCTGTTCAGCCTGGAGGAGACTGAGGGGAGACCTCACTGCAGTTACAGCTTCTTGTGAGGGGAAGAGGAAGGGCAGACACTGATCTCTTCTCTGTGGTGACCAGGGACAGGACCTGAGGGAATGGCCTGAAGTTGTGCCAGGGGAGGTGTCAGTTGGATATTACAGAAAGGTTCTTCACCCAGAGGGGGTTTGGGCACTGGAACAGCCTCCCTAGGGACGTGGTCACAGCACCGGCCTGACAGAGTTTGAGAGGGGTTTGGACAGTGCTCTCAGGCACATGGTGTGACTCCGGGGGGTGGTGCTGTGCAGAATCCAGGAGTTGGACTCAATGATCCTTGTGGGTCCATTTCACTTCAGCTCATTCTGTGTTAACAGCTGCAGCTCACAATGGAAAAAAAATTAGCCTCAGGAGGCCTGGAAAGCTAAAGAGAGTTGAGAAGATGAAGGGGAAAAAAGCTAAGTCCAGAGGGCCATAAGGATTTTACCTTTCATTTCTGCTCTCATTTCTTTTATTCAAAAGCTACCTGCAAAAAAGTCTGACAATTTTTTCTCTCCTTTAACAATGGAATTCCTGTAATCTCTGTCTGTGTACTTCACTCAAATGAACTTTATACTTCCACAGGAGAAAAATAAAGTTACAGTCTCCAAAGCCTACTCTAATGAGCCTTCTTGGTCAAAACGTTGTGTTTTCTAACAACAGAAGCAATGAGACTACAGCCAGTAGGACCAAGGATGGAGAAGTGCAGCTTTGCATGACCATTACATTCAAGACCACTATGTACTCAAGACAGTAAGTTTCAACTTACCTTTTCTTTAAATGCTCATGCCTCATAATTGCATAATAAGATTTAAAAAGCAGGAAGTAGGAAAAAAAGTGACAAGTGGGACTGTCCCTCCACATGTCTCTCATTTCCTCTACCACCCTGCAGCTGCAGCACCAAATCTGAACACCAAGAACATTTGTCATCCACCTACCCACTCCTCCTGCCAAAATCCTGCACCGAGATCTGAGCCCAGGGGATGTCTCAAGAATAAAACTCAGAGTATGGAGATATATAAGTTGTGGTTACCTCCTTTGCGTTTAGTAGCTTGACAGATCAAAATTTGCCGTCTAATCTATAAAAGTACTTAAAATTCTCCTGCGCATGTGAAACACTGTACAAAGCAAAAAAATGGCCATGTGCAGTTATCCTGTAAACAAGGTTTAGCTATAAAAAGGTTATCTCAGGTTCACATGCTGACTAGATACAGCAATCCAATAAAAGTGGAGGAATTAGAAGACCATGAAACCTGAGCATGACAGTCACAAAGGTAATGCTACACCATGCAAATCTGACTTGTACAGGGATAAGAGTGCACATAAAACCTGAATTAAGATGCCCTGCTAAGATGTGAAACTACAACCCCTGTGTTCAGGTGGGTAACTGACACCTTTCAGAGGACCACTTGTGTTTCGGAAACCAGATCACACTGAAAAAGCACAAAAACAAGTCACCCTTAGGCAAGTTAAAGTATATTACATATTTACTTGTGTCCTTACACTATTTCCAATTCTTGTGAGGTTGTACCTGGAGTGCTGTGGGAGAAGTGAAATTCTCTGATGAGCCTTAGCACACAAAATAACATGCAATACATTGAAGTAGTAACATTCCTTAATACAAGTGAATTTCTATACTTTTACCTAAGAGAAGAAAGGATGCATACTGGCACTATAAATGCATCCCAGTGCTTGCATTGCTGCCATTTCTTTATACAGTCAGCCATGCTTTGAGAAGTCAATGAAGTCAATCTTAAAATTCCTCCATGTTCTGGCTGTACACCTGTGAGACCCTGTGTGGCTGCAGCTGTACCAATACTTGGTGCCTTCATCTTGAGATGCTAAACATTGTGCCAGACTGTATCATCATATGTAAGTAAACAGAGGTCAGGGAAGTAGGAATGACAGCCGGCTTTAAATAGAAGGTACAAAAAAAAAATTCCTCCTTTTCCCACCATTCTGAGAATTAAAAGAAGAAAAAAAAATTACTTTGGGTACAAGTGTTACGCCATGGCATTGTGCTGCTCGGGACAGAATCCTAACCACTATGTGCCCTGTTAAACCCCCTGCCTTCAAAACAGTACAAAAAAAATAGGTTCATTATTTAGAAAATCAACTACCTTTAAGATCTAACTGCCTTTCTAAAGGATAAAGGTGGTAATGCTATAGAAAGCAGGTTTTTGACCTTGTTCCTGCCCAGGATGCACAAAGACAGTACAGAAAGTGAAGACAACATGTCCCAGCATAGGGACAGAAAACAAAGCAACAGGAGATTTCTTACAGATGCATCTGTCAGATCATTCCCCCACACCTTTCCCTTCTTGTACAACACTTCATGCATTGGTAAATTGTTATTGTTGCCAAAACCACACTTCTGTTACCAAAGCTCAGGGCTGAAAAGCCTGGTGAGTCCTGAGGAGCTGAACATCCTTGCCTGCACCAGACCCACATCAAACCAACTTCTGCTGAGAATCAGCAAGTTTTGGGGTACCAAATCATTGCTGCAACAAAGGCCCATGAAAGAGGACTGACTCCTGGAGTAATTAGAAAAGAAAGCATTGGTACCTGCTTATTTCCTTTGTTTGATTTTGGCAGCACTTTCTGAAATATTACTTCATCAAAAGACCCTGGTTCAGGAAGCAAGTACTGCAGTTTCTTATATTTTATTATTTGTTTTAAGGGTAGAAAGACCAGCCAACTAATTAAAAGGAAATTCTGTAATGGTACAGCTGTATGTGATCTTATCACTTACTCTTTCTATGAACTTTAAATAGACTACTAGAAGAAAAAGACTCCACATATCTGGCAACTTCCAAGATGTTTTCTGCAAGCTCATAATATAAAGGCTTCAGTTACCTGCAGAAGTCAGGCAGCGAATTCCAGGAAAATAAGTACCTTTCCTCCAAAGTTTAGCCACTCTTTTCTTTCAATAAGAGATATTAAATTCTTGCTGCCACTCAAACCTGTTCCAAGGAAGAACACAGCTAAACTGAACCCCCAGCTCCAGCATGTAGAAGGTGTTGCTACATTTGCTTCATACTTTCACAAGCACTGGAGCAACAGTAGGGTCAGCACTGTAATTTGATGTAATATATCTGCTTTAAATACAGGGACAAAGCAATATCCACCCAAACAGCAGGCAACAGGTTTCCTTCCCAACCCTGCAGCTATCTCATTCCCTGCAGGGCAGCAGTCCCCTGGAAAAGGGGGCACCAGACATGCCTCCTCTGCCTCACTGTGTGTGCAAAAAACATCTTACAAAAACATCTTCAGCAACTTAATGTTCCTAAACATAAGCATGTCCATCCATCCAGTTGTGATGCCAGCTCATGCCCATCAGCAGCCCTCAGGCTCAGAGTCATCACATCACCTGATCCTTGCTCTAGCTTCTCCATTCAGCCTGGTTCACTCTATAACCATATAACCATCCATACAGCCATACTCAGGGCATGTGCAGTAACAAGAAACAGACAAGAACAGCTTTGACACTGCTGCAAGGCTGCTTTCAGTTCTTTCCCTACTCTCCACCCTGCCTGGGTGGAAGGAACCTGGAGAAACTTGAGGTAGCCCCAAAGAAACCAACCAAGCAAGAAGATCAGCTTTCAGCTGGGTTCATCCCACTGATGATTTACTGCAGGAGAAGCAGTAGCACGATGCAGACACATGGATGAAGAGGTTTTACATGGCTGAAGATGAGCAAAGCCACCACGCTGCACCCAGTTAGGAACCATAGCAAAAAGCAAGGCAAATAAAACAGACAGACAAAATGGAAGATGTAGAATGTCTAATGCAGAACTCTAAAATGCTATTAAGAGAAGGCCAAAATAAAATGCATTGCACGATCATTTTACATATAAGAATGGTTGTAGTGAAAATTACAGAATTTGCAGAAAAAAGAAAGCACAAAATAAAAAAGTCATACAGGATGTGTCACACAGAACTAACTTAGAAGATTTCTTAAATATAATTGTAGCAGCATGAATTGACAGATCATTGCACTGTAAAAAGCAAAGAACAACAAAAAATCCAACCTTGATATGTTTAAACTATGAAAGAGGCAGATTTTAGGATGTGTTAGCCTGTTTCTGTCTTGAAAACTGCAGGACTCAAGGCAGGTCAAGTAGGGGAAGGGGGAAAAAGTTAACCATCAAGAGACCAAACACACCAAGAACCAACTAAACATTTCTTTCAAGAAAAGGCAACTTGACAGCTAAAGTATTCCAACAGAAACAGTGCTAATGAAAATAAATACACAGAAAAAGATTGAAATAAAAAGCTAAGCAGGCAGCAAATATGACCAAAACCTCTTGCTACACCCTGGCCAGCCTGCAGCTGAGGGCCTTGAAGACAGAGGGGAAGAATCTCCTTTAAATCTCAGCCTTGTATTTTATACTGTAAGAAACATCAAACAACAACCTTACTAGTGATTTGAGACACATCTCGAACACAGTAGCCCAAGACTAAATTTCAGTGGGAAGTTTGACTTTCTGATAATACCAAGTATTTTTTACTTGATGCCCACAGTTTATAATATAAATTTATTGGATGAGAAAATCACATGGCTATGCAATTAGTGATTTACACATAGGAAACAACGCTGACTGCAGCACAGTGAAAACCTAACTTACAGTGTATTTTATAAGTGCTCATATTCTGCCAGGAGTGAAAGGACAGAATCAAGTGGTGTTTCATCAGCAACACTTGTAAAGCAACTCTTTAAACTCTGGGAAAAAGACATGCTCTTCAGCCTCTATATTAAGACTTTGCACATTAATTATAAAAACGTCAACATATTAAAAGTTGTTCAGCAAGTAAACCCTGTACATTCTGAGTGTACCTATTTCATACATGTTTTGTACAGACTGCAGGATACAGAATAATGCTTCAGGCAATTAAATTACTTATTCATGTCAGAAGCTCTCAAAGTCTTCCCCTCTGGAATCTCACCACCACCACATCTCTATTTTTACTGTATGCTAAAAGCAAAACATGTTTTTGTGCAAAAACTCTTTCATTAAGCAATTTTTCAAGTACCAAAACACCATTCCTGTAGTTGAAGGTTATTTTTCCACAATGTTTTTATCTCTCCGTAATACAAGCTCTCCACATAGATGTGTCATCTCTAAATCAAACAGCAGCAAAAGGACCCTTCAATTAAACAGACCAGTTATTCTTGACCAGGAAGTTAAATGTGTAAGTTCATATCCCCACACTAGAACTGGTATTAAGTATAAGGGTAGGAAAAAAAAAACCCAACAAAAATTAAAAACTACCAAAAACCCCTTGCTAATATTCTACTCTCACGTTAGTGACTGACAGCTTAGGTGGGAATTTGGTAAGGATCTTAGAAGAGCAATGATGCTGTAAGAGAATGTGCCAGAACTTCCAATGGCTGATTAGAGCTTCTTCATTGGTTTGGTGCGAAACCCAGCCCTGCTCCCCCATTCTGCAAAACAACCCTTCACAGTGTTGGGTAAGTAAGATTTTAAAAAGCAAAGACTGAAAAATTGATACAGACAGACATACAAAAGTGTGAAAATGTGCAGCAACAAAAAATTAAGTAAGGAGAGCAGTGGAAAGCTACATAATTTCTCTGCTAGGCTTCTTCACGTGCAGTTGGCCACTCAGTCACTGCAGGTTCAAAGATGGTCATCTCCTTCCAAGGCCATGTATTTCTCCTTTGAAGGCAACACAACACTAAAGGATGTAAATAAAACACTCCAAGAGGATTGTTTTTCATACACCATAAAGTGTAGTTAAAACCTGGCAACATTACTGTGTTCTCACAGAGAAATATCCCGGTTTCTCATCCTTCATGATGCAAAACTGTAGTTTAACAGCTTCCTAAATGTACATTTTAAGACACAAAGTCAATGCCACAGATGCTTAGAAAACTGAACTGTGCTATATGCAACCGATACCTGAGCTGATGCACTGTTTGAGCCTGACGTGTTTTGTGAAACCAAGCAGCATTCAGTCTGCACAACTGGAAATTCATCATAGCTCTGCAATTGTTCAACTAGAGTTTAGATTTGATGATCTAAACAAACCCAGCACTGAATTTAGAAAGTATGAGCCAATTAAGACAGACTTTTAAAAAAGGAGAAACATTTGAAAACAACATTAGCAGTCCCTTCCTGCACCATAATGCAACCACTTAGCAGTGGTGATAGAACAAGAAATCAATACAAAGAAGTACCAAAGGATATTATTTTTATTCTTCAAGGCATGACCAGACTTACAGCCTGCTTTTGTGTGCTTCAAAGGAAGATGATGATGGTTTTGAAAGGACTAAAAAAAGAATAAAGAACTTAGAGGTTCTGGGAACTTGTCAAATAAGAGTGGAGAAATGGGTATGGCCTCAAGAAAATTAGTTGGGAACCTAATGAAGGCTGCAAAACCAGAGGACAGTGTCATGGTTTGACTCTAGCTGGTAAATAACACCCCACAGCTGCTTGCTCACCCCTCTGCAGACCTGGTAGAATAGAGGAGAAAATCAGAAAAAAGTAAAGCCTATGGGTTAAGATAAGAACAGTTTAATAAAAGAAGTAAAATTAACAATAACAGTAACAACAACAATAATAACGAAAAAGGAGATAACGAAAACAGAGAGGGAGGAATAAAACCCAAGAAAGACAAGTGATGCACATTACAGTTGCTCATCACTCATGGATTGATGCCCAGCCCATCCCTGAGCAGTGACTGGCCCCTCCCAGCCAACTCCCCTCAGTTTATACACTGCCCATGACATTCTGCAGTGTGGAATATCCCTTTGGCCAGTTTGGGTCAGCTGTCCTAGTTGTCCTTCCTCCTGGTTTCTTAATACACCTGTTCACCAGAAGAGCATGAAACTGTGAAGTCCTTGATTTAAAGTACACCCTGCTCACCAACAATTAAAACATCAGTGTGTTATCAACATTATTCTCATACTAAGCCTAAAACACAGCACCGGACCAGCTACTAAGAAGAAAACTATTCCAGATGAAACTAGGACATACAGCTCTTACTCTTTAAACTCACATTACAAGTGGTCTGACACCATTAACTCTAAAAATGACTTGCAGCCATCCACAATTTTTACTTATAAGAATGTAGAGACAGTAGCAACAACTGATGCATTAGCAGGGCAATGATCTACACTGAAACACAGTGGCCTTTCTGTGATTACCTGTATTATTTTAACCCCTATTTTTAACTGAACAAAGAAATGCAGTACTCCTTACTGACTTGCTCAGTGCCATCTCTCTCAATCTCTGTAAGGATCTGCCACCCTATATTGCTAGTGTTCCCTCGTACTTGTGTTCTCCTCTAGTCCTTACACTGTGTTTTAAGCTCTTGCAGATGGTGGTGGAGACACTCAAGTAAAACTTCCCAGCCCATGGCTGAGTCTAGTGGCTGGGGCCTGGCAAACCCAGCCACCCCTCCTACAGCCAGAGCAAACAAGAGGCTGTAGAGGCAACCATGGTCTAAGCTGTGCCTTCTGGGTGGCAAACAAGTCAGAATTCAAAAAAATATGAGAAAACCTGCTCAAATCTTTTGAAAGAGGCTTTTCTGCTTAGGCGTGTTACAGAGGCAGAGAAAAAAAATCCATAAGTAACCAGGCCTACTGGACTGGCAGCTTACTTTCTGTCACTTTATCACACATGATAATAAAAAAAGAACATTCTGCACCATGTTGTACAAACACAGGTCTTTTCCCCATTAATGAGGCTTTATGCATGCACAAAGTCATGCTCACAAGATTAATGCAAACCTTAACAACATGCCAAAAGGCCACCGTACACCAAGTGAATCAAGGGATAAATGTACGATGCAAGGGATAAACGCGTGACCCTAATTTAGGACAACCAGCTGAGTTTGCAGCAGTTCACAGGGTCTGTGATCAGCCAAGAGCAAACTGTCCACATCAGTTCTGCAAAAAAGAAATGAACCACCAAACCACAATCAGACATTCACCATAAGCATCTGCTGCCCTGCAACCCACAGAAGCACGTACATAAAAGGCAAGCACAACTTTCACTATGTTCTTCAAAGCCAAATCCAGATTTGTGTGCCTGTCCCAACAGAGGCCTGCAGTCACCACACCAGCCCTTCCTCTAAAGCATGCAAGTAGCCATGTGAATAAACTGACTCCAGAGATGGTTTCCAACACAGGCCATGCACCCAAAGTAACGTGACATTTGAACTTCAACATGCAAAAAGGTTTCTCAAGGTTCTTTTTCTAAAGGGCAGGGCGATGTTAAACATTGAAGAATGTCATCCTGCTAACCGGTTAAAGGTTTAATTATTGTTATTTAAGTCAAAGGTTCTCCCTACTGTTTGGCAAGGAGATGATTCTCAAAATGATGGTTTGCAACACTAGTATTTTTAGAAGTAACCCAAGAGCAGGAAATATTCCTCCAGGAAAAGGTTAACTGAAGCTTTCTGATTTAATTACATGCATAGAAAAAGCACATCTAAAAGGAAGCCTACATAGATTAAGGTATAAAGGCTTATACTTTCCCAAATCTTCATTGTCTCAAGTGAACCCAAACCTGAGGATACAGGATCAGCTCAAGGACTAGACCTCTACATTCATACCATGTTGACAATGATACAGTAGTGGCAAATGAAAGAGTAGATTCCTTTTATTAATTTCTAAGAGCTTCAAGATCTCTATTTAAACATAGGTGTCATGGTTTTAACTCAGCAGAGGAGCTACTCCTCCACAAAGTTGTAGTCTACTCCAAACTTTAACCCGGGGGTTAAAGGGAAGAAGGCATTTTCCCACAACTAGCACTTGCTAAGGACTTGTTAGTTAATACGAGCTCAGCAGAAATACAACTTTAACCCAAAATGCTTCCCAGCAAACTTTAAACAGCAAAAAGTGAGGGAGAAATAAAAGAAAAAAGGCAAACTTGCCTTCTTATGAATTAACTAGCTAAACATATGAGGTGTATTTGGTTTAATAAACTAAACAACATTATTCTGCAAATTAATACTTGTTAGTTTTTGTCTAACCCTAATAACATCCTTAAGATGACACCAACAGAAACTCCCATTGGCATACAGAAAAGCTGAAATGCTACCTGAAATCAAGACTACATCCTTTTTGAAATCAAGTACATGTTTTACAGCAGAGCCTGAACATGTGCATCGGAAGAAAGCAATTACCCTCCAGTCACTGCAAAGACAGCTGGCAAAGAAGAGAAATGGTTTTCTCAAGGTCAAGAGGGAGAGGAGTGCTTCCAAGTGATAACAGAAGAACAGCCACTTTGTTCAAATCACTGACCCAGAATCTCAAAGAGCAGGGTTATGTAGGGATCAAAGCACAGGGCACAATTTGAAAATGCTGGAAAAAAGGCTTATTCCACATTTGCTGTGTTGCACAATCAAGTTTTATCTCCTGTAAATGTTAGGGCAACTTAGCATATTTAGTCACTGCCCAAAGCATATCATTTAGCAGACAAATGTTTGAGACAAAGTTTTGACATAGAGGTCAATTAAATACAGACAATTCTAGCTTAAATACAAGTTCATGAAATGTCTGTATATTTCTACCTATCCAGTAGGCCACTGGTCATTAACAAAGCTATCATTAATGAAGCACAACCTCTACAGTTAATAAAGGGTTAATAAGGGCATGAAAAATACCCAGTTGCAAGGGGATGCCAGGCCACATCAACTCACAGCACTGAGCTCAGCATAAGTAGCATGATTCATTTATGCATGGAAAAGTGATGATTGCACTTAGCAGCATGCATATTTTGTAAAATCTGTACACCTGTAAGGAGGTTTATTCCTGTTTAACGAGAGTTCAACTATTTCACCAAGAAAATTAAATAATTCTCCAATGCATCCAATACAGCAGGAAAGCATTTACCAACCACATACTTCGGACAAGTTTGCTCTTGTGCTCTATTTGCTTTGTAAGATAATGCATTCTAAACGCCAAAACACAAACAGAGAAACCAAGGCAATAAATTTCAGGAGATTATTTCATTAAATAGATATAAGGAGACCCAATGTGTACACAGTCGATAGCAACTCTACAAGTTATTTCCATAATAAGACTGAAGGCAGCATTTATTTGATTTGTCAATCAAAAAAATCAATTCATGTCACTGTTTGCAGTACCCTCATCAAAGAAAAATCTACCTGCTGTTCTGTCGGATGATGGGGACAGGCTTTGGTGCCCTTAGAAACTCAGATATAAATCACTTCTACCAATCAGCACTCAGGAACTGCAGGGATGTCAGCCTAAGCAATGCCCTCTTAACCATATTGCTGCAATACCAAATTTAAACAGCCTTAGGAAAGGTCACAGCGAAGCAATCTGACCTGAAAAAGGTTTTTAAACAGACCAACTTCTACGTAATTTATTGATTATCCTTTTTATTTGTCGTTGCGTGTTCTTCCATTTAAGGGAAAAAGCATTTTTAACGCTAGAATGCACAAACTGCAGGAATCTCTGTATTTTTAACACATTTAAGAATCACAAAACAAATTAGCAACTGCATTACAAAGATCACTGTCAGTTTTGTGAAGTGTCTGGATGCACGTGGAGAAGTGTGCTCTGACTATCATGCAGAAAGCATCAATTTCTTCAGTCTATTATACAGCAAAATGGCTTTGAAAAGCTTATGCTGCAGCCTGGAAGACTGTAATTTTGTACATTGTAAAAACAGGAACACAAAAGCATTACTGCAAGAGCTGAGGCCAACAGCCCTCATGTTATTCCTATGTCTAAACAGTTTTAGAGAGCTCACCCCCACACAACTAATTCAGGACACGGTAATGACAGAAGGTAACAGAAGGGGATTGACATTAAGAGGACAAAATGAATGAGTTGTTATGCAGGGGAGGTTATAGTAAACAGCATAATTACCTATATGTGCCTTCACGCCCTAAAGGAAGAGCTGCCAAATTTTGTAGCTGTGAAGAGCCAACATTTTGCTTATGATCCATCTTAAGACAGCAGGTGTAAAACAACATTCCAAGAAAGAATAGGTAGAGGTATTTGTGGCTCTGCTCTTCAGCAAGAGAAAGAGCACCCCTCCACCTCTCTAAGTTCAAAGTCAGAACAAAACCTCCAAGTCCTGAACAAAAAAACACCCAACACACCACCAAGAGCCCATTCACTCCAAAGGGCCTTCTCAGTCCAAAAGAGCCTTCCCGGCATGAGTTGCCAGAGGGAACGACGCTGCACAGCACAGGCACTCTGGATCTGCCGCCGTGCTGAGAACCCAGACCAGAGAGATAAGTCACCTACGTGTGGGTAGCAGGGCAACACCTGACATGGCACTGAACCCACCCTCCCACCCAGTCACTGCTCCACACCACCACGCTGCTCCTGCCCTGCACACTGGGCAGGCAGCAGGGAGACTGAATGCTCACTGCTGACATCCTTGTAAGCACTAGGTCCAAGAGGGTCAGAGGGGACAACAGTACACGGAGGTATGACACTGTTTTAACATGGCACTGTAGGCAACTGCTGTTTCGCTTCCAAAATTTTTTCTCAGGTGGAATATAGACAGCATTAACTGGGAGATTTGCTTTGTCTGCCACCGAGTGAGGGCTGCTGAGACCACCTGAAGAAGGCAGAAGACAAGTATTTTAACCTTGTGCTTTGTCTGGGTGTCTTTTTTTTCCTAGCTCAGCAGAAACAGAAGCTTTTGATGTTGCAATGTTTACTGCCCCAAAAATGAAGAAGGTAAAGGAATGAGGTCAGCTCAGTACTTCAGAGCATTTACCGATTTAGCAACTGAATGTCACTTACAAGGAACATGCTTGCAAAGGGGCACCTCTGGATCACGCTCAGCACTGGGCTCTCCATCTGCTGCTGCTGGACTTGAGCACCAGCTCAGACTGAAATCCTAAAATATTGTCAGTTCCACCATCATTCCCAAAAATCTGAATCTTCAAACATATTTTCAAAACTCTGCTCCTAGCAAGTTGCTAGGAGAAAAAAGAAAGTGCAATTAAAGGAGCTGTCCAGAGGCCTGATGGATCTACAGTACTATTTCAGATTTACTTTTTTGTTGTTCTGTTATCTTCTCTAAGTTAATTCCTCTTATAAACAACACAAAATGAAAATCAGCAGGGAAAGAAGAGATTAGACTAGAGAATTCAAAATATTTTATTTCAGTTCCGGCTGTACTAAAGACAAAGAATGTAACAAGAAGAATTCATGCTGAGAAATTTAAGAACATCAACTTACTAAAAATACTGCAATAAGTAAACCCAGACACTGGTCAGACAGCACATAAACTAAATATCATTAATGACGCTATATTTAAATACCAAATATGCAAGAGTTTTAATCAAAGATAGTCCATCTAATCAGCTGCTGCTAGGTAAAAGGCACTAACTCAAAGTGTAGCTTTTTAAAAAGCAACATGAGGCACAGAGACCATCAGGCAGACCTTTGCCAGCTTGCAAGACAAAGCCACACTGCATATTTATTTCACTGCTGCTCTCCCTGGTTGCATTTGAATGCTAAAACACAGGAGACTTAAGTCAGAACACATGACAAACTCACTTAGCTACTTATGGATAAAAAACTAAGAAGAGCTTCCAGCAGCATTACATATGTAATAATGTGTGCCTTGTACGAAATTCAGTAAAGTCAAGAAAAATCCTGGCATGTCTTTTGGTGCTCTTGACCAGTATCAGCTGCCAACAGCGTCCCTGAGGGAAAATCCATGCTTAACTTCAGCAAACTCAGCACAGCGGTCCATTTCATTTGCTCTTAAGTTCACATAAAGCTGGGAAGGGATCTCCACCCAGCTGACCCCAGCTATCTCCAGGTACCACAAATTTCATGTAAAATCCTCCCTCTGTGTGCAAGCACAGGTACCCCGAGCCAGAGTACATGTGTTGGCTACTTGCTGCTCTGAAAGCAGATCATGTCTAGTGCACCACAAATACAGGAACACTTATATAAAAACCTCCAGCTTTTATTGCCAAACAGCACCAGATCACGTGCACCAGGGGCTGACTCTCCCCGGCACAGCTCCGGCTGCTGTCGGGGGCGGTGAGCCCGCACCAGGACTGGTCTCTAGCTATGGAGTATCTCAGCAGCAGAGGAGAATCTCGGGCTGTGACTGCGCCGAAGGAGCACGGAGGGCTTAGAGTGAAACACATCGCAAAACTCCTCAGCGTTATTCACGAGCTCTTGTTCAAACCAAATAAATCCCTTCTCTCTACGCTAGCAGCTAAATACTGATGCAGCAGCACCACTATCCCGCATCTACGAAACCTTGGCAGCCGCAAACCCTCCGCCCAGCCGCGGGCCCGGCGATAATTCAGCCGGCGGTTTTCGGCTGCCTGTCCCGGCGGGAGCTGCTCTGGCAGAGATAACCTCACCCTGGAAGCAGCACGGCCCAAAACTCCCGCGAAAGGCTGTGCCGCCACGGGAGACGCCTCATCCTCCTCTAGTTTCAGCTGCAGGGCGTGTTTCCATTTGCACAGAGCGGTTTTGGAGACTTCCTGATGGGAAGCATCCCAACTGCAGCCGTGCCTCCGCCTTGTTTTCCCTCGCCATCGCTAGGAGCCGGCTGAGCTCTTTGCTGGAGTTTTCTGTCACAGCCACGAGAACTCTGCCATGGCACAGAACCCCACGGCGCAGAGAGCAGCCGAAGCACCGAGCATACAAATGAGCCGTGGGAGCACGGGCGGCCAGCGCGGCCGGGACACGGCGCTCCCCGCTGCCGGGGGAGAAACGCCTCTCGCCAGGAGCTCCCCTCGCCGAGCGAGCCAAGGTGCTGCTATTCCTGCCCGGGTCTGCAAAACTGACCTTCTGTCTGCAGACTCACGGCACAGATCGATACCGGAAAGCTCTCTGGAGCGAGATCCTCCGATGCTGCATCCCTGGGAATCAGGGGAAAGGAATGGGGGCAGAAAAGCGACAAGCGCAGGCTGAGGAGAAAACACTCTGCCGAAGACAACACCTCGCATAACCCCGGGCACTGCTGCTAACGCTGCTGGTGCCCGAGGGCTTGCAGGAGATGAAGAGATAAAGGCAAAGTCATAAAGTTTTTAAGAAAGTCCCTGCACAGGCATCTGACACACTGACACACTTCTACCGTTTGCCCTTCCTTTTCTGCTAATTTCCTAAGGCACGTACTCTTTAAACATCTGGGTTTTAAAGCGGGCCGGTCCCTGTCAGAAGCACTTTGAGAAGCACTGCACGTGTCCAGGGCGTCTGCCCTGTCCCGCACACACCCCGGGACCCGCCGTGCCAGCGGCTCCACTTCTAAACCAGTGGGGCGGTCAGGGGGCCGGGCAAGAGCTCAGGGCAGAAGGAGAAGTATCAGCCCTCCCTGCCGAGGCCACGAGCCTTCCGCCGACACC
>VWZU01010897.1:158858-228413 GCA_013397095.1 Sterrhoptilus dennistouni
CTCGGAGCCGCCGCTCCAGGAGGTCCCGCGGGCGGGGGCGGCCCCTCGGGGCCCTCAGCCCGGCCTGGCAGTGGGGGCCTGTGAAAAACAATATGGCACCCTGTAATTAAAGACTGACATAATGAGATGGGCCGCGGGCCTACATTAAAGGTCCCAGGCAGATGTAGTGGATGTTTCCTGTGTTTTGAAGTAACGGGCTTTGCAACGTGACAGCATTTTTGATTGTAAGCTCTGGCTGCAATTAGGTAGGTAGTATTATAACTTGGTCGTATAATAAAACTGCTGGTTTTGTGTAATTTACATGCAGATGCTGAGCTGGTCTCCACAGTGTCAGATGTCTGAGGAAGGAATCTCAAAGCACCCTGTTTGGCTCCTTTCCAACGGCAGGGATGCTCAAGAGAGGAAGAAAAGTTCTGTCTCTACTCTCCAGATACTTGGTTATCTCCCCGAGGTCCTAATGGGGCCACTAGTGAGGGTGCCTTGATGTTCATATGGCCAAGAAGAAGAAACCAGTTTGTTTCTTTCCCTCTCTCACATATTCCCTCCTGATGGAAGCTGACCTTTTATTTTTTTCCCCCTCCCTAAGAGTTTGTTCCATCTCTTTGTTAATTAAATGAAAATCCTACATGAATAAAGAACAGCTTTGCTTTGCAAAGGAGAGGAGTCAAGCAGCAATTTGCATGGGGTTTATTCAAGATCAAGTATCTCCACTCTATGGGAAGCAGTTAGCAATTTTAGAAAGCTGGAGTAAAAAGAGTTTCCTGGAGCTCTCCCTCAGTTACAGAAGACAGATGGTTGGGTGAAGCAGTCAGCACTGGCTATGGCAACCCAACATCAGTCACTTCTGGGCAGTGATACCACGTCCACAGTCCAAGGCACACGTCCATGGTCATTTATCTGAAGCAATGTATTGCAACTTTAGCTGGTTGAAGCTCAGTGTGCAAACAGCATCCAGAGGTGATGCTGGGCTGTAAATAGTCAAGAGGAGGTCCCAGGAGGGTCAACCCTGTCCTGGGGTGCATTAGGCCCAGGATCACCAGCTGGTGAAAGGAGGTGATTGCCCGACTCTGCTCTGCACTGGGGTGGCTTCACCTCAAGTCCTGTGTGCTGTTTTGGTCACCTCAATATAAAAAGAACATTTAGCTATTTGAGACCATCAAAAGGAGGGCCACAAGGATGTGAAGGGCCTTAAGGGGAAGCCGTATGAGGAGCAGCTGAGGTCACTTGGTCTGCTCAGCCTGGGGAGACCTCATTGTGGTTTTCAACATCATCATGAGGGACAGTGCAGGAGCAGGCACTGATCTCCTCACTCTTGTGACCAGAGGCAGAGTTCAAGGAAATGTCATGGAGTTGAGTCAGGGGAGGTTTAGGTTGGATATCAGGAGAGAGGTTCTTCCCCCAGAGGGTAGTTGTGCACTGGAACAGGCTCCCCAGGGAAGTGGTCACAGCACCAGCCTGACAGAGTTCAGCGTTTGGACAATGCTCTTGGGCACACAATGTGACTCTTGGGGTGTCCTGTGCAGGATCAGGAGTTGGACTCGATGATCCTGGGGGGTCCCTCCGACTCAGTATATACTATGATTCTGTGATTCTATGAGTACAATAATGCAGATTGTTTCCTAGTGGGATCAGAAATGATGTTCCTTAAGCTCTTTCTGGGGTAAGAAAAAAATCTCTCACTAAAGTAAACACTGAGGCTCTGCCACTGTTCTTTAATCTTATTTCTTTTATTAGAGTAAGATGTTAGGAATGCTATTTGGTTAATGTTGAAAGGTTTTTTCCTCTTTTTGTTTTAAAGCTCAAATCTTTATTTCCCTGAAGGACCAAACCCTTGCGTATGTGTTTTACCACTTTGGAAAAAAACCCCAAACCCTATGAAAACCAGCACAACTGTCAGGTGAGTGTGCCTTTCTGAAGACCCTTCACCCAAGTTTGTGTTTTGGGTGTTTCTGAGGCATCCCTTCCTGTTTGTGAGAAGTCAAGCCATCTTAATTGAATAAGGCACAAGTCCCATTTTTTCTCACTTGAGCCAAAATGTGCTGAGCTCACTGAAACATGACCAGCATTAGGTCTTTTCACATCTTTCACACTTTATTTAAAGCACTTTTCAGTGTGCTTTAAATAAAATTTCTTCCCAACAGGCATACACATTTGTTTCCATGGTTTATTGATGAGAGATGATTACAGAGTGTTACTTTCACAGCCAAAACAGCTTTCTAAATCTGGAAGGTGCTTAAATAATTAAGACTCAATCTGGCTGTTTAAAAAATAAGAACTTGAGATGCAGAAAGGGATGGAGCAGTGCACAGGGAGTGTAGCTGGGGAGTGAGCAGCACCCTGTGAGCAGCAGGAAAAGAATGTGCTGCTTCCTGGTCCCCATGCTGCATCCCACAGGCAGGGAGATGTGTCCCAGGCCCATCTGAGGCTGGCACATACCTGCCTGTCTTCACTGTGGAGCTTGTCTTTCTTGCTTGGTGGTGGGGTTTTAATGAGACTCTGTATGCCCTGCGTGCCAAGTAAGTGGTACTGGAGAGGAAAGACACAACAGCTGATGGAGGAAACAATGAGGCTGGGGATGAGATTTTGGGTTTGCCAGCCTGGCTCCAGTGTGAGACTCCAAGACTGCCAGCTGGTCTGCTGGTTCATCCCTCTCCTGGTCTCTCCAAAATGCTCATGCTGTTATCATCAGAGAACAAGAGCAAGGTCACAGCATGGGAAATGTCATTTCAGAATTACCCGCTTGGGAGAACTAAGCAAACAATGCCAAATGTTTTGGCACTAAATGTTTGGCATTTAATAGGGATAGGAGCTGGCCATAATCATTCTGGGCTGCAGATGTATTGAGCCCCAGCACCATCCTCATCTTCTTGGAGCATCTGCAGGTTTGTCAGGAGTGAAGACATTACCATGGACCTCTCCACTGAGCCCTGATGAAATTGCTGCTGATATGTTTGCTCGGGAGGGGCTTCAGAGACCTTGTTATCAGAGTGGAATCAACAAGGCTGGAGTTCAGAGAAGGGCAAATTAAACATTATTCAGGATTTAGACAGAAGGATTGCTAGGGCTGATGTAAAATCTGTTATACCTTGCACATAATTTTAACCTGTATCTCATGACTATTGTAATCCTACATTTTGAGCGAGAAGAGGCAGAATCTGAGCACTGTGGAAAGCCAACTCCTAGGTGACAGCCTAGGCAGCAGCAGCAGAGACCTCAGCAGATAGGGCTATCCTCCCTTAATCAATGGATAAAAAGAGAAGAGGTTAAATAGATACTAGCGTTTGAGAGTATGGGTAAGAAGAGAACAACTGGAACATTTGAAAATAGAGTGCAAAGTCAGTGAGGGCTGCAGCACTTAGAGGACAAAATGGAAGGCCCACCAGCATGGATAAGGGTTAGAAGTGTGTGTTCCAGGGAAACAAGCCCAAATGTTTTTTTTCTGGGGGGTGAGTTAGCAAATCTGTCTTCTTTAAAAAAAAACACAAACCTGATAGAAATCCTAGCTATGCCTATGTAGTAAAGGGACTGCATACATGCTGTAATGAATAGGTCCTTGTTTCGATTAGAAACAAATTAATCCAGTTTTTCCAGAAGTAAATGAACAAATTGATTAGAATAAATAACCATCATTTGCCACTCAGTCATCCTAACGGCATTTTTTAGTTGTGCCTGAGTTTGCCTTGGCATCTATCCAAACTGACTGTGGCAGCTCCATGTTCTTTATCAGCACAGTAAATGGGATGTGATTACTGTTCCTAGATCAAACACTGGACTAAAGAATCAGGCTTGAAACTGCAACATCTATTTCTTCTGAATATGGTGTTTTCTTCTGTTGTGCAGATGACAAATGCTTCATGTCATGTGTACAACTTTTTCTAACTCCTAAGTACTTGACCTTTGTAGGAAAAGCTTCCAAACAAGTCTTCCGTCACAATTTTGTATTTTCAGTTCTCATAAGTAAGGGACTGGATGAAACTGCTGTTTTGAGATTCCAACACAGAGCTGGTGTGAACATGCTCACTCTGTTCTGAGGTATGATCATGTTACAAACTGGTCTTAGCTTTTGAGGGTGCTTTTTGCAAAATTCTTACAGGCTAGAGTGGAAAAAAGTTCTTTGCCCTGCATTTATAATCCATTTTCATGCATTTTACATTAACAGAAGTTACTATTCTGCATTTCCTCTTCCTCTTACATCTCTTTGCAGCATCTGGTGCTGTAGGCAAATAATTGAAGAGGATTGAAGACCTGCACCAACTCACCAAACTTTCAGTGTATTTTAAGAGCCAGATTTACCCCAAATAGTGTCCCATGAGACCAAAATATTTTGTTCCTTGTCAAATAATTATGGAATGTTCTCTGTCACTGATGCTAGTATGTTCTTCTTTCTCAACATGCTGCTCGTAATTTCAGAGAGAGAAAATGTGATTAAAGTCCAACCTTGTTAATGCTGATAAAGCTTTAATTACCCTGAGTTCAGAGAGTAGTAAGTCCCAAGAATCTTGCCGCTATATAACAGCTAGTTTGCTCCTATGGCGCTGCTGGGGTTGCTAACAGAAGACACAGAAAGAATAGACACAGAAAGAAAGGTGTTTCTGATGATCAGGTAGTTCCGAAATGGGCATGAAGAAAATGGTCCCTTAACCCGGAGTTAGGCAGTGATTAACTCAGCTAACATGTGTGGCTAGTGCCATCTGTCCGCAGTCTGCCTCCTCTTTCACAGTGCCTACAGCAGCAGAAGTGGAAATCCGTGCTGGCTTGCTTATAACCCTGTACTCAAACCACACCTCTGCCTCTGGGGCAGACCCAGGCTATGGCAGGGCTTGAGCCACCTTAGCTCATCCAAGGTTTGCTGGTGGCTGCAGTGCCGGGGACGGGGCAGCACGGAGAGTCACCCCGCTGTGCCTCTGTCCCACTTCTCTGCTCTGACCCCAGAGAGCCCTGGGAGCCCGGCCCTGCTCTCTCCTTCCCTGCCTACTTTTGGGTATTCCTCTCAAAATTTGGGCATATCTACACTGAAGAGTAGAAGCTTTTAAAGGGCAAAGTATATTTTCACTTCATATAGCAAGCAGCTTCTGCTGGAGGAGAGTGATTTTAGAAGAGCTAATGCTAATCACAGTAGGGTGAACAAAGTATAAACTGCGTTATTTTGCATTAGTAATTGGATGCCTTGCTCCTTGCCTGTAACTGCTATGGTGAGTTTTTGTCGACTTGCTGTATGGATTACAACGTCTAATCCTTCAAAACAATGTGTGGTTTTCCACAGAATCATAAATACATCATTGCCCATTGCAGCCTAACAACAATTTTCTCCTTAATCTCAGAACTAGTGGGACTGGGATTTGGAGCTGTCATGTTATTCAGTATTAAGGAGCTGGTAAAGAGTCCAACACTGTATTTCCATAAAGAGTATTAGGTGTTCTGATTTACAGAATCAGTTAAGGGCAGCATTTGCAATCCCTCTTCGTGTGCCATGCTGCCTATGCCTTTCTCTTTAATCACAACCAGTGTAAACTCTTTGAAATAATCCTGTTGAGAGAAAACACTGTCTTAACTGCTTAGAGCAAACAGTAAATAATGTTTTTAAAAAAAGAGATGAGGGAAAATATTTTTGTAAATGCTCTGGTTTGCCTGAAAACATGTACGTGAATCTGAATGGTTGTCATTACATGTTGGAATTTTTAAAGTATTAAATCCATTCAAACTGCTTCGTTGACGGACCTCATGGTGCCAACTTCTGATAGTCAAAACAGTTATTAAGTCATCAATGTAGTCATGTTTTTCAGGAGGCTGTTTCCCCACAGAGCACTCTGATTCTGATATAAGTCCTGTCCTCTTTCAGCCTTAAGTATCCATAGAAAATCTGTTGTGCGTTTTGAGAAAACCATTATACCTGGACATTTGTCCTGAGTTAAAACTATTGTATACTATTTTAATAGTCTGTTTTATTGAAGTATCACTACCTGTGCAGACCATCCTGCAGCCTGCCTTCCTGGTTGCAGGATACTAAAGCCTCAGTACACAACTTGGAGCCCTCCCCTGCCCATCTTCCCAGCAGAACCTGCAAATCCAGTGCGCTGTCTCTGTTGCTTGCTCAGCTGAAGTATTCAGATATCCTTTCCCACTTTTAAGGATTATTCTACCTCTCACCTGAGAAGGCAGATCCTGCCTTTGCCCTGTGGTCTTTGCAGTCTTCTTGGGACCTCCACTAACATGGCCTGGGAAAAAGGAAGGCTGAGAATGTATTTTACAGGCAGTTGGGAAAAAAAGGCCAAGATAAAAATAAAAAATACAAAATAACTGGGTTTTTTTTGGGTTTTTCCCATTCTCATTGACCATCATCAGAGAGCCCTCTGGAGATGTGCAGCTGAAAAGCAAGCCACTCAAAGCAGTGGCTGCTGTTGAAGTTTCTAGCCCTGCTGCTGGCCTCAGGAGAATGTGATGGGTCCCTGGGAGGGCTCCTCAGCTGTAAGCTACCAGCAGCAACTCACCAGCTATTGGGAATAATCTTTGGTGAGTGATATAGCAACCAGTCCAGGTCAGGTTCTGTGGAGGAGGTATTTTAACATAACCCTACATGTCAGATGAAAAATATTTTGGCTTTCTCCAGGAAGAATGGGTGGTTTTGTTTTTATTATTCTGGGAATGCAGTATTTTCCCAGCTGTGAACAATACAAGATACAGGTAGACAACAAGATAAAAAATGGTGGATATTCCTCTCTTCTTCCCTCACTCTTTTCTTGTTTTGACCAATCACACTGTAAACTCAGGACAGGGACTCTTTCCCACTTTCAGTGCATAGTATCCTTCAAATACTTAGATGGGAGAAGGGTATAGAAATGTCACATCTCCTGGAGTAATTTTGATAATGACCCAAGGAGCTCTAGGGGAAGACTGGGTAGATTCCTGGTTGCTATCCAGAGCACCTCATGGGCTCATCATGAGGTTGTAAGTAAGCAAATGTCTTAGAGATGGCTGAATCCATTCCCTCACCCTTAGGCTGAGTGCGATTTTCCTCAGCATATCCAAAGATGCTGAATGATTCCTGCTGTGCTAGGTCAGCAGCCAAAAAGAACATCCCCAGCCCCACAGATGATCATTTCCCAAGTGTATCAGTTGAGACTGTGACTGCCAACCAAAGCCATGTTAAAGTCCACAGGAGGTCATGATGAGGTCCTGGGAAAGAAGAGTTCTTGCTTTGAGCAGAGGCTGCAGTCTCTGGGGACTGGTCTTCAAAGAAACAAGCCTGATTTACACTTTTGAAAATAAATTATATTAGAAACAATGCTCTGGAGAGTCTTGTAATTTCTTCTCGAGTGCCTTGCCTTCCTCACAACTCTTTTTAAACAGTGTCTACTAACTTCAGCATGAAAATAGTACTTCAAATACTTGGGTTTGCTTCCAAAACTAATTTTTTAATGCTGCTGAGGTGACATCTCCAGACTTTTCTTTTACGTATAAATACATTTGAGCTTACCGTCCTGTTTTTTAGTTTTATGTTTTCTTCATTAAGCCTTATACCTATTCTGAAGACACCTAACGTTTCTCCTGTGCCTCTGGTACATAATTTGGTCTATAGTCTTCTTTCCAATTTCCTGCCTTCATAATTAATTGCATTTTTAGCATTTTCAAGCTGCAGTCTGCTAAAACCTGTTTATTTGTCTACTGTAATTTTTGTTTCCAATCCTTTGACACCAATTTTTATTTCAGTACTTGAGCATCAATATCTCACTTACAATTATTAGGGTTCCTTGTGTTTATTGGTCTGTTTGAAAAGGAGGATGGCATGATTACACTGTTGTCAGAATCTATGTAACAACCTTTCACATCCATATCCATCCTACTTGGCTTCATGGTGCTGATGATGTGATGGATGTGGGTCATGTTGACTTCTTCCCTGAGTAGAAGGTTAATGCATCCACACCTCTAATCAGCCACTTTTATGAAAGTATTATGAGATCCAGTCCTTGTTTCTTGTCTGTCCGTATTTCTCCCACATAACTCCATTTTAAATGAGGCAAGTTCTGCTTTTTGAGTCCTGCTACAGTTTTGTCTCTTGCATTTAAGCTTTATCTTTTTGGTGATTTCTGTGGCAAAATATTTTGTTTCTGAACTTGATCTCATTTTCTGCTTTGGCTATATCACTGTCTAATAGCTGTACTGTTATGATGTGATAACTTTAAGTACCAAATTTCTATCTAATTGAATTTAGAGGCATTCTGTATTCTTGTAATTGTGTTTTTCTCATTTAAAAGAAGCTCTTTAGTATGGTTGGACTAAAGGCTGTTTTTATTTTATTATTTGAGTAATTTTATTCATTGAATTTTACTAAAATTGAAAGTTCCTGTGGCTTATTCACTGCTGTCCCCAGTCTTTGTGTGGGAATGGCTGCTGTGGGATGTTCTGGACCCTTTCATCTCCAGGATGGCTTCTTTGTGTCAGAACAAAACAGCTGGAACTAGAAATGCCAAGTTACTGCTCTTTAATGAATTACTACATCAAGCCACAGAATTAAGTTGTTTGTGCTCTTACTTTCTGTAGGAAATGAGAAATGAAGTGCATGAGTCTAAACCTTTGCAGATCAAAGGTACCATGGTATGCTTTTGCTGGGGACTGAGCACTTTTATCTCCTGCTCCTGCACAGTCATGTGGTCAGCTGCAGGTGCCTAAGCCCTTACATATATTTTAACAAGAACTAAAGTAGTTCAGTGTATGCTGAGGACACTTACTGCTGCTACCAGTTCTCCTCGGCACCAACAACTCCTCTAGGCATGTATATGAGAGTGCCTCTCTTCTCATAATTGTAGTATCACTACCAACATGCTATAATTAGACAAGTTAAAAATTGTCTGAGCTGAAATGCACTAAACTCCAGATGCTGTTATCACTGAGAAAAACTGTTTTGAAGCTTTAGCTCCAGATAGGTGATATCCTGACACCCTCCTCATCTTTCACTTGAATGGAGCTTTTTGTGTGGACTTTACACACATGGAGAGTCTTTGTAAACAGCTCTTTTTGTCTTTTTATTGTATACCAGTAGAAGCATTAGAGGCTCAATGGAATGTATTTTTTTATGTAATTCCTTTATGTCATCTGCCAGCCAGGGGGTTGTTATTTTATTACAGTAGTTTCTCATTAACTATGTGCATTTCCTGTGCAGGGGGCTGCATAGGGCATCCTCTGAAACTTGGAAGTATAATCAGTTCACTCCTTTATTCTGTGTGAGGTGTCCATGCTCCTCGTTTCTTACCTCTTGCAGATAGTGGGTGTGAGCTCTGCACAGCGTGGACAAGACGTTCTACCTTTGAACTGCTGCCAAATTCAATGAACTGTCAGCTTTGATGTATCCTGGTTTCTTCAACCTACTTTTGCGAGGAAAAAGAAGCATCACTGAGGCTATTTGCTTTTTTTGCTATAACCGCCCTCATATAATTTTGACGAGGTAGTTGCCTTGTTATATCCCTTGTATGGATCATTGATCGTGTCACTTTGTGTAATCATTGCATTTTTGTTCCAACCCTGCAGTGAGAGCACTGTCAGCTGAGAAAAGGTAGTGCAGAGCTCAGACTTGTGCCCCGTTCTCACAAATGCAGTAGCAGGAGATTCATCATCAGAGGCTCTCATCAGAAACCCCCATTCTTCACATAGTTTTGGAGTTCTTGGCAGACTTTCTGCTTCCACCCACACAGTAAAGGCTTGTCTAATAATGCAAACAGCGTGAAGCCCATTAAGATCAGAATGGCAGAATAACTAAGTCAAACTCTGCCTTTTGATAATGGAGAGTTGTCTTTTTTAAAGGAAGGCAGAAAAGTGTGCTTCAGCTCATAAAGCTGGCTGATTTCTGACACTGAAGCAGCAATTTATGTTTGCCCCACGCGTGGCTGGATGGGTGGGCTGAGGCAGCACGTCTCTTCCTCAGCTGTGTTTGTGCTTGCCTGCTGCAGAGAGGTCCTGCCCCATCCGCAAGGAGCTCCGTGGGATGTGACCTGTGGGCACACTAACCACCCCTCCTGTTTCCAACGCATAGCTTTGTTATACTTGGACCCTGTGTTTTATTTCAAGGTGCTTGCTGTTCCCCTGCCCTTTCCTCAACCCTAGCTTCTGCCAGACTGACTTAAAAGCTGCAGTCATTTGATTTCTTCTGGAACATTGCTCTGACAAGGAGGCTTAGCGTTCCCAGCCCTGTGGCTTTAAAGGATGACTGTCCCCAGGGGTGGCAGGATGGGCCACACAGGAGGCACTGAGGAGCTTTGAACTCCACTCTGTGTGTATTAGCACCACAGATTAGTGCCTCTGCTTAACACATTTATCAGTGTTTCTTACTGCACCGTTGTACTCTACAATATGCAGAATTGATTTGACATGAATCAGCAGGGGAAGATTGCATATCCCAAATGAATGATGTGCAATGTTGGCTTTAGAAAATACTCATCCCTAGTTGATGCTTGCAGCACAACATTACAGACCTAATTGTCCATATGTAGAACTGTGTCAACAACCTGCCTGGGTAGGGTGCAATAAACACGTTCATCTGTTGTCTAGATCCTGTTTTAGCTTAAACAGGAGGTAAAGGCTTCTAAGAAAAATGAAGCTTGCCTATTTAAACTCACGTTTTGCCTGGTGACTGTATGTTTATAATTTTCATTCCTGGTAAAACTCAGAATGCATCAAGCAGACCCCACAGGTCAGTAAGATGGGTTGCTTCCCTTGAAAGCTAAAAACTTTCATAGGCATGCTGGTAACTGAAAGACTAAGAAGAGGCTGGAGCTATTGACTGCAGGGTTATAGCTGTGGACTAAGTAAAACCCTGGAACAGCCCAGAGAGCTGGTAGATGCTCTGTCCCTGGAAATGCTCATGGTCAGGTTGAACAGGGCTCTGATCAACCTGATCTAGCTGAAGATTTTGCTGCTTACTGCAGGGAGGTTGGACTAGAAGACTTTTAGAGGTCAAATGCAAGTGCAAGGGAGAGAATGGGACTGAGGCCTGGGAGCTGGGGGAAGAACGGATCACCCGTTCCAGTTTGAGTAAGCACTTGTTCTAGATTAAGGGATTGTGGAACTACAGTGTCATTTGTTTCTGCAGACACAGGTATGGATGCTACATGCTTTCCACAGTTTGTTCCTACTGATGGTCTCCTTTGCTAGAAAGGTACCTGTGATTAGACCTCTCATTTCTGCCTCCCATTACAAACAGAGTTTTGAAAATACTGACTTCTTTTTCTGCTTTAATTGCCCGCAATATCTCAAAACCAGACACTTAATACATTTTCTGATTTTATTATTTTGTATTTTTTTATTCCCACACCAAAGGTTTATTTTCCTACATTAGCTCCTCTTTTTTGACTGAATGTCCAAGGAGGAAGAAAACCATGCTGCAGACTTCTTACAACTAAAACTGAAAGAGATCAGGTCTGCAATGGCAGGTATTGAGTAGACCTCTCTCAGTTCAACCGTTTTTTTCTATTTGTCAGTGAAGCCTTAGAGCAAATTAGTGCCACGACTAGCCCCTGCAAATTGCAACATGCCCACAGGTGGCGGGACACGATGGCTCTGCTTCCCAGAGTCTCAGGAATGTTCCTGAGGCTTGTTAGGATGCACAGTGTAAGAGATCCCAGAGTCACACAGCTATGAAAAACCACCACCTAAATGAAAGTGGTCCAGTCCTATGTACTTGGGAAATTCACATGTAGCTGCTGGAAGGTCACAGAACCATCTGTATGGGTACTGTGATATAAAGGAAATAATTCAGTCAAAAGAGTAAAATCTTCTTAACCTTCTTTAGAAACATTTATTTTACTAGAGAGGGAAACTAACATAGGTTTCTTTTTTAAAAAAGAGCAGGGCAAAGAGGGAAAGATCTGGTTTACATTTTTACAGAACAATGATCCAGCTTCTTATTAAACTCAAATTGCCATTGATTTTAACAGCAGAAGGAATGAGCCTCACATTGATTTTAGACAACAACTAAAAATTAGATTTTGTGTGGCAAGCTGTTCTTGGAGCATGACTAATTACATCACTTTGGGTAAAAGCTTTTTAAAAACCCCACAGTTATCATATTCCCTTTTAAATGCTATTTTATCTGAAAAAACACGCATCTCATGTGAAAGGGGGAAAACCCCCAAATTCTGTATTCAGTTCAGTTTTTATCTACCAGACAATATTCTGCCTTCTGTAAAAACCGTGAGCAGAGGAGTGAACTGGCAGGTTGTGGGAGTGGAGGCTGTGAGCAGGGTTCCCCTGGCTGTGTCCGCGCTGGCGGGCGGGATGGGGCTGCAGGGGCAGCGCTCCCATCGCGGGGTCCGGGGGCCGCCGCGGTCACTCCGCTGCCGCCTGTGGCCCAGCCCTTGCCGGGAACCTTGTGTTTTGTTTTCCACACTCGGTCCTGCTTCTCGTCCTCTTGCCTCAGGATGTGCTGCTGCGGGCCACTCCCTGAGGTACTTCAAGGCATGGTTTATTTTGCCGGCGAGGCCAAGAAATTTTGACTAAAGGCATGAACAGGTTGTGCTTGGCTTGGTTCATGCTTCCTCCTCTTCTGGGAGTGCCTGGGGAGGCGCCCGGGGGGCAGCTTGAAGTGCTGATAACGTCCCAGCAGATGTGTAGGGATTTGTTATTTATGTCATGCCCTCTTCATATTGCTTTAGCCTTAGCTAAGGTGCAAATGTGCCCTGCCCTGGCCAGGGGCAAATGGCCCAGGCCACAGCAAGTGTCTCTCTGGGGTGCATGGAGGCAGCACAGGGCTCCCAGGACCGACAGGAGGGGTGAAGTCCTGAGCATGGTTTTCAAAAGGAAAATAAGGACTGTTGAGAAAGTGTCTTATGAGACTTCTTTGCAAATCTTCTGGACCTTAAGGGAGAAAATCAGTTGGCATTATTTGGAACCCTCTCCCTGAGCATGGTATTTGTACAGTAGGTATCATTAGCAGAAGCTTTGCTTGGTGAGAGACCTACAAGTATCTTTTTATGTTTAGATGACCCATATTTTTGTTAAAACTTGAATTTAATTATTTAAATTCTAGCAAACAGTGATGGATGTGGCTGTCATGATGCCATCCCTGGCACAGCATCTCAGCCTGCACCACTGTGGAGAGTTGTACTTGCCTGTCAGGAAGGGTAGTGGGTGGGGGCTGAATGGACATGAACTGAACAGAACTTTGGGACCTCAGTCAGTACTTTATCTGTTGGTCTTGCTCATTTGCAGGTCAGTTTTGTGTTAGTAACATGAACGTCCACTTGGCATTTTCTCCCTTCACTGACTGTCCACTGGCTGATGTCTCATCTAGTCTGTCAGTCTGTGCTCTTCTAACCATGACTATTGAGTGCATCCTCACAGACCAGCATGGGGATGTTTGGACCTTGTTCACCTGAGGAACACAGAAGTCTCTTCACACTATATTTGCATGATCACATTGTCATGTTAAATCCTGTGGTTAGGACCAAAGTTCCTCCATCAGACCACGTTTCATCCCTTGGATAAATTCAGATCAGAAAAGCATTCACCCATTGCATATGCTATTTTTTTTTCCAATATGAGTATTTCTGGCATCTGTCTTCAGGTACTTTCAGAACATACTCTTTTTCTTCTAAAAATATGTACTTCCTTCCTGTACCTCCCTCCTTTTTACATTATAAAGTATCACCAAAGCCACAAGTATTTATGGTGTTGGTTGTTCAGTTTAGTTAGCTGAGAAAAAGAATCAAAAGAGAAGGTTATAAAGTAAAACTGAAAGCTGGTAGGACACTGGTGAGAAAACAAAAGGAAGTTATCCTAAGGGCAGAGCTGAGGAGCAGAAAGAAATCATATGAAGTCTGAAGAGTTGGTAATGAGGAAATGCTGCCTGGAAAAAAAGATGGCATTTTGAACAGCCTAAATAAACTGTAGAACTGTAAAGAATACATCCATTCTTATAAAATTGATTGTAACATTCTCTTTTTTGAAATACCAGTGGCAAACCCCAGAACCATATCTTATTTTAAAACAGCAACAGAGGTTGTAAGCTTCACTTTCTTGGAAATATTTGCTAGCACCAGCAGTCCAGCCAGCTGAAGGTAAACCATCTCCCTGGCTTTGCCAAGTACCAAAACCATCGTCCTGCTAAAGAAAGGCAGAAACCAGAAGGGAAAGATGCCAGGGGCTGTCACCACTTCTGCTCAGCTCTCCCAGCTGGTCATTGTGCAAAGGGCAAATGGCAGGAGAACTGCTCAGCATGGCAGGAACAGCACCCTGTGCTTCAAGCCCAGCAGCAGCTCATCAGATAGCCCTCATCATTACTTATCCCTGGTGCCTTTTTTTGTTCAGTGCTAATCGTCATCTTGGCTGTTTTCCAGCTCACATGACTGGCCTTATGCCTGTTGAAATTATCTTCAACAGTTTGAACTAGTTTTGATATCTTTCTGTATGTCCTAGGAGTGCTAGAGATGTGTCCACACCCTGGCCTTGCTGCAGCTCCTGACTGAAGGCATATAGGTGATGCCCTCCTCTCTCTATCTCTGTCACTTTTTCATGTCTTAGAGCAAGGTGCTTAATAATTTTGCTGGGCTTCAGGTCACACAAGTGGAAATTGCTTTCAGGGTCTAAAATGTGGCCCTAGCCTTATTAAGAGCTATGTGCTTCCAGACAGGAGAGACCCTGCATATAAGTGCCACCTACTGCTTAAGGAAGTGTATGTCCAGGCAATTGAACCCTTGACAGCTTCCCGGGTGACAGCTGGCCTCCATTGCCTGTTTGCTGTCAGCCCACAGGATGATCATGTAAAACCTGTTGGCTGCATGGGTAGAAATAACAAGTCTTTCACAACTGCCCCAGGCTGAGAAAGGCAGAGCAGGACTCATCAGTGCTACAAGCAAGGCTGGGCAGCTGCTTTTGGCAGCAAGACAGGGGAGGTGTGGGCTGCCTACCTTGGTTGCACTTACTCCCAAAATCCTAGCACCTGGTGGCTCTGATCCCATTTTGCTTTTTCACCTCTCCCCAGCAGCATAAGAAGAGTCTCTTCACGCTTGAGTTTTGCTTATTTTGCTGAGAAATTTGGAGCCACTGTGATATACCAAATTACTGAACTTTAAGTGACAAACGTAAATCTTTAATCACAGCGATCTACCCTCAGCATACCATTGCAAGAAAATGGATCAAATTATTCTCCCAGCTCTGTTTGGGCAGTTGCACAATTTCCAGGAGCTTAAGTGAGGGGAGGATATGGCCCCTAATCTTCAGGAGAGTCACAGTTGCTGCTCAGAGTACCTCCTCCCAAATCCTCTGAGCTCTCGGGCAGTTTTCCTGTTCCAAATTGCCTTGAAAGTATTAAAAAAATAGAATAATCTGTTGAGGCAAGCTTGGCTGAATGTTTCATTGTTCCTTTGTTTCTAAACATGTGGAAGCTGATTTACTTCTGCTGCTATCCAGTTAGAGAGGAACAACTGCTTTATAAAAATAACACTTGGGAAACACAAGGGAAGACAATTGAAGTTTGAAAATGAATGGCCATAAGCCCAAAGAGAGTCATGTCTGACAATTAAAAAAAACTAAGCAGATTTATTCTTTCTATATATAAAGCAAACTATGTTTTTAAATCCATAAGAACAGATGCCCTTTGTTTTCAATGCATGGTCACAAACAGTGGCATTGGGTGCAGGGGGAAACAGTTTTAATGCTTTTCTGGGGGAAAATGGCATCAGCACTTCCCATCTTTGTCAGTGAACTATTCCCCAGCTGTGGCAAACAGCCAGGCATGGCTAGGGCACGCTTGTACTCCTCCTGAAAGCCATGTTTTCCCTTTTTCCCTCCCAGCTGTAGAATTCAGTGCTTGTTCCAAGGTCACTGAGTAAGCCTGTTAGACAAGCTCAAGGTATTATTAACATTGAAATATTCCTGAGCTGCTCTTGTGATTTTTTACAATACTACCAAAGATATGCTAGTGCAATATTTATTTCCAGGCAGCAACTGAAGAAGCCAAACATATGATGATAAGTACAAATGTATTTTTGTCATCCACAGAGGGCTTTACTGAAAGCACAAGAATGAGCTCTAATGTCTGCACAGTCCTGTGTTTGATTTCTTACTCCTCCAGCGTCCACAAGAAATTTGGCTTGCAGCAAGAGGTGATTTTGGTTTTGCTATGAAAACAGGACAAAATAATAGTTTTCACATAAAATCTTAATTTGTGTGCTAATCTTAACTACCAGAAGATGAGAATAATTTAAGAGAAACCACTTAAAGCACTTTGCAACACTTTTGTGTTCTCTGGTAGTGGGAAGGGGCTTTAAAATGTGGATACACTGCAGCCTATTTTATCTTGCCAGAAAGATGTGTGTAAGTACATGTGTCAGCAGAGCAATAACCACTTTCTTCTCGTGCAGTAATTTGAAATTTTATGCCCTTTCTTAGACCTCCTGCAAAACAAACTATTAAGGATAAGGCCTAAATGCAGCAAAGTCACCTACTGTCTCGTCTAGATTTTGTAAAGGATGTAGCTTTTATCAAAATCACCTTTTTTGTGATTTTTGTATTGCTTTCCTTGTTCTTATAATTGCACAATTCAAGTGCAACATTCAAAAGGGGTAAATTGTCCTAAGAAACAGCTTTTTCTCTCTACCCATTGGATACTAATAACTGCTGTAGTGGACAGGACTGGAGAGCAGGGATGCTGTACTCTTGATCTGTCTTCCTCTTTTGAAAATGTTGAACAAAGTATTTCCCAAAATATGTTCAGTGCAAAGGACTCTAAGAGTATCGCCTTCATACATTTAAACAAACCCTGAGTGCACATGTAGGTTATACAACATCACCTGTGAGTGGATAAGTAGATAAGAAAAATGAAAGATAATCTGTTTAACCATTCCAATTGCAAAACCCTCCTGCTGGATGACTCTCTGTTGTCACTTACTGTCTGTGTAATGCCGAGGTAACCTCAGTGCTGTAACTCTGCATCTACAGCAACACAGGTGAGGGAACTCACATCTAGCAGCCTACCTTGTGTTGATTTAAAATGCTTTGGGCATCTTCTGTCAGCCACTGGTTTGCATGGCTCTGTGTAGTCTTCATAAGTAACACATCTCTGCTCTGAGGTGTGATATCTTTTAAACAAATGCAATATGAGGTTGAAGTTGAGCAGTGAAATATGAGGTCAGTAGCACTGGAAATATGTCTTGTACTGGAAATCTGTGAAGGATGAGGATATGTGAATTTGTGCTTAGAAGATCAGGAAAGTTTCTCCAATAGTATATGAAAAGGACACCGAGCTGAAAGATGAAGGCAAGCCTCAGCAGAAGTAAGGATATGAGGATATTGTTCATCACAAATTGGAGATATGAGGAGATGTGCATGCTCTGTCAGCTAAAACCAAATTGTTGATGTGACTTCCTATCTGTCATCTGTTACCTGACACAAGTAACAACCTCATAAAATATTCATGGATACAATCAGGTTTTATGGTACAAATTTGAGGAAGCATAACACCTATTAAAACTCCTTTCGTGCTGTGTTTTTCCATGGATCCTGGGTATGCCCCAAAACATGAGTGGAGTGGGGAGTAGCAGAGAATCAGGGAGGAGAAATACCCTTCCTGGCGGTATCTGCCTTCTAAACATCAGAACATGCTCCTTGCATCCTGCCCAAACTTTCTGATGCAGTATTTAGAGCCCAAAAAGCCTTCTACTTCTACCCGTTCTGCTTTTAGTCTTAGACTCTTTCAGTCTGAGATATTCAGAGCAAACTTATGATGCTCCATCACACACAGCAGTGTTCTGGCTGCTTAATCTCAAAAAGCAACATCATGCTCTGGACCAACCATGATACGTTTGTGTGTCTCTCTGCCACAACTCTGTCATTGGACTGCATTAGAAACCTTCCTGAAGCTGAATGGTCATTCATTTTGTACTAGTGGATAGACCAACTTGGGTTATGTAGTTGTGGATATCTTGTACAGATCATTGGATTGGAAAGAAGTAATAACTGAGGTCTTCTTCAGGCAAGTGGAAGAAGCCTTGTTTGATCAAAGTGATTTGGAAAAGTCAGCATGGATTTATGAAAAGGAAATTGTGCTTATCCAAACTCAAGACCTTCTACAATGAGAAGAGTGGCTTGGTGGATGAGTGGATGTTCTCTTTCTTGGCATTACCCAGGGTTTCAGGTGTAACATCCTCATAGACAAGCAGAGAAATATGGGCATGATAAGTGGACAATGAGGTCTACTGATAGCTATGTGAATTGACAGGTTTAAAGGGTTGTTGTCAGTGGCACAAAGTCCATCTGGAGGCCTGTTACTAGGAGCGTACCCCAAGGTTGATACTGAGACTGCTATTACTTAAAATCTTCATTAATAACTTTGGTGATGGGACAAGCTCAGCAAGTTTGTTAATGGTTCAAAATTGTAAGGAATGGCTGGTTCCATTCAGAGGGACTTGGACAGCATGAGGAAAGGGGTAGAGAGGAATCTCCTTGAGCTCAGTAAAGAAAAATACAAAGTCCTACACCTGAGGAGGAATAGCTCCATGCTCCCTTACAGACCTTCCAACCAGCTGGAAAATAACGGCAGAAAAATGTGGGAAGATAGATAGAGATAGTGCTAAAGGCAATCCTGCCTCTGATATATATTGCAGCTGTGTTAATTACCAAAGAGTGGAAACAGCCTCTCCTGCACAGCTGGGTGTGATAAAAGAATGAGTTAGTTNAGGGTTAGGTGGCCATGCCAGGGACAGGAAGGAGCAAGCTGGGACTGCAGAAAGAAGAGAGAAGGAGAGAAAGAGCCAGAGCTGTGGGGAGCTGCCTATAGGATTGCTACATAGAAAAGGTATGAAGGACTTCTAGATAACATGGTGCTGATACTTGAAGCCCCCTGAAGTTTTTAATGGAGCACTCTGAGTGCAGTGGCTATCTTGACAATGACAGAAAAAGGCCCTGAGTGTCCTGGTAGACAACCTGACCATGAGCCAGCAATTCTCCCTCATGGCAAAAAAGGTTAATAGTACCCTGGGCTGCATTAGGCAAAGTGTTGCCAGCATTTTGAGGGAAGTGCTGCTTCCCCTCTGCTCAGCCCTGGTGAGACTATACCTGGTATGCTGTGCCAGTGCTGGGCTCTCCTGGACAAGAAAGGTTGATCTCAATGGATTTGGTCCCACGAAGTATCTGAGAGTTGATTAAGGGACAGGAGGAACTGTCACATGAGGAAAGGCAGAGAGAGCTGAGACTGTTTGGACTGGAGAAGAGAAAGCTCAGGGAGAATCTTTTTATTGTATATAAATACCTGGTGAGATGATATGAAGAAGGCAGAGCCTCTTCTCAGATACCAACAGGATAACATACAATGGGCACATGCTCAAGCACAGAAGATTCTATCTGAAGTAAGAAAACAGTTTTTTACTGTGGAGGCGACCAAACATTGGCACAGGTTGCCCAGAGAGGCTGTGGAGTCTCCATCTGTGGAGATATTCAAAAGCCATGAGGACATGGTCTGGGGTGGAGTGTTCTAGATGACCCTGCCTTAAGAAGGGTGGCAGAGGGTAGACTAAAATGATCTCCAGAGGTCCCTTCTGACCTCAGCTCTTACGTGCTTCTGTTCCCTGATTTTCAAATTGCTATGCACTTGAACTGCACTTTCCTTTATCAGGAAGGCAAATCAGTTCCTGCACACACTACAGGTAAGAGGCAGTGATATTAGACCCCCTCCATGCAAGAGACCCTCTCTTGCCTATTTCAGACACAAAGTGAGGATGTAGCTTTTAGATGTTTTAGAAAAAAAAGTTGGACATGAGGACAGTGTGTAAAAAGAACATTTGCTATATGAGACTAAAATGCTGCTTGATTTATACAATGTTAAATCATAAATTTCTGAGGCTTTGCCATTGCCTGAAGCTGCAGTGCTTGACCAGCTTCCTCATCTGTGAAGGGCTCCCTTGATCCTGTATAATACATGATATGTCATCAAGTACTGCTGGATGTAACACCAAAGGTATAATATTCCTCTAGTTCTGTAGAGAGTCAGGTGACAAAACCAAAAGAATATTTGGTTACATGAAAATTAAGATGTCATTATGTCTAACTTATAGACATAACCAGTGGAAGTTGGTGGGAGGCACATAAGCTACATCTGTACTAGTAAATGAAATAGTCAGGGGGCTGGCTCACCTGCCAGCTTTACTTGTATCCGTGTGCTGGCTTTGGCTAGGGTAGTTTTCTTTACAGTGACAGGTATGGGGCTGTGTTTTGGATTTTGCTGAACACAGGCTTGATAATCTAGAGATGTTTTTGTTATTGTTGAGCAGGGCTTACACAAGGCCAAGGCCTTTTCTGCTTTCCAAACTCCCATGCTGACAAGGAGGCTGGAGGTGCATGGGAAGCTGGAAGGAGACACAGGTGACCCAAACTGACCAAAGGGATATTCCAGACCATATGGCATCATGCTCAGTATATAAAGTGGGGGGAAGAAAAAGGATGGGGGGAGGACCATTTGGAGTTATGGCATTTCTTTTTCCAAGTCACTGTCACATGTGATGGGGCCCTGCTCTCCTGGGGATGGCTGAACTTCTGCCATAAGGAGCAGTGAATTAATTCCTTGTTTGGTTTTGCTTGCATGTGTGGCTTTTGCTTTTTCCATTAAACTGTCTTTCTCTCAACCTACAGATTCTCTAGCTTTTGCTCTTTTGATTTTCTCCCTGATACCACTGATGGGGGAGTGAGCAAGCAGCTGTATGGGGCCTGGCTGCTGATTGGGGTTAGACCACACCATCATACAGCTAAATTCTACCTGCCTCTGAATAGTGTGGCTGCATCCTGCCTGTGTGACTCATGGGCTGTGCCTGCAGAGTGCAGGGGAGCTTGAGCTAGGACCATGCAGGGAATAAGCTAACCATGCATTTTTTTGTACAAATATGTGACCAGACAGGCTGTTTCTGCTTTCCTTAGACTGTATCTGAGCCCCAAATATTTTCTGCTTAATGGGTAGGGCTAGGTATCCATTCCATGATTTCAAGTAACAAATAATTTCATCAAAGTGTCTAGTTAATATTAACAGGCTGTTAGAACAGTGTTGCCTAAGATGCGGCCTGTACCCATTAATCAGGTTAGAAGACATCATTGGGAAATAGTTGGGGCATGAGAAAGAGCAGCTAGAGGTAGATTAATACATTACTTCAGTGGTTAGGGAGATGATGTGAATCACTCCTGTTCACCTAGAACAGGAGCGTGGAGCAGAACAGTTGAAAATGCTGCTGCATAGCAAAGTCAGTAGGAAACGCTGGGGCTTTCTTTACGTTCTGCATAATCAAGGCTGTTAGAGAGGCAGCCCTGTGAGAGGCCTGAGTCATCTCAGGAGAGGCGCCTACCTGTTCTATGTGACTGCTGACAGGGCTGGCTTCACCCTGCTGTCAAGGAACGCAGTAACATGGCTGCAGCTGCTCTGGTTGTCTCCTGTGCAATGCTGCTGTGTTTAGGGGCTCACCCAGAAAGCTGAAGACTTTAATTCAGTTGCATGCTCAGCCACTAACAGCCATCCCCAAGGAGGAGCCACAGGCATGGGCAAGGCTCCCACTGGAGTAGGGCATGTGCATTCTGGTGGTTGGGAGTTACCTGCTAGGGGACCTCTTCTAATTTGCTGATTCTCTTCTCTACTCGCGACTGCTTGAATTCCAATCCAGTTTCCAAAGCCTGCCTGATAGGCTGAAATTTGTCCTTTCTACTATGCCTGCTTCCCAATTAACATTGAATTTTGTAAGAATATAATTTAGTCAGACCAGAAAGCCAACGTTCTCTCCCTGGTAGATATGGATGCTTAGGGAAAGAACAAAAGGAACAGCTGGTACAAAATGATCCTTGACTTATTTACCTCATTCCAGCATCCTGTGGTTTGTGGATTTCCCTGGACAGAGATGACACCCACGCAATGGTAACGAGAACACTGAATATTAAGCCAGATAATAACAATAATAGTAATGGCAATGATGATGATGCCATTATCTAAGTACTAACCACATCTTTTCAGTTAATTTGGCTGAACACTTGGAAAGCCCTTTTATGTTTTTACCTCTTGCAATGATCAGTTCCACAATTAACTTAGACGATTCAATTGTGTTTATCCCCCAGACACCTATTTTCAGGAAAACAATTTCTAAATTATTTTGTCTGCTTCATTATGAAAGACCTTCTCTTTTTCTGAAAACTCTCTTTTGGCCTTGGTCATGTCTTGCTCTGTTTTATATGTTTTTGAGATCAGGCAGGAAGAACACTCACAGCATGCAATGTGCATTATACAGATGTTTACAAATATGCAGTTTTATTCTCTATTGTAGCAAAGACCAATAAAAAGGCTGGAGAATTTTCATCCTTTCCTCTCTCTCCACCAGAAAGTCTTTAAAAACTATTTTAAGGAATTGGTTTAGGTACTCTGTGAGGAGATTGTGTATATGTAAACCCTCAGAGGCAGCAGCATATCTCTGTTGTGTCTGACTGAGAATAGAGTTCACTTGTCCCTCACTGTGCTGTGCTTTGCATCAGTAGCTGGAAGGGTGTCGATAACACACCAGTGCATTGGCTACTGCGGAGCAGCAGTGTCCTGTAACATTCCTTCCCTTCCACTGAGGGGCTGGGAGTGGACAAGATCCTGGGAGGGGATGCAATGAGACTAGCTGATTCAAGTTAACCAAAGGGATATTCCATACCATATGATGTCAGCTAAGATATAAAAGCTAAGGGAAGGAGGAGGAATGGGATGGGGCATTTGTTATTCCACAATGTTTGCCTTCTGGAGCTCCACGTGCTCAAGTCCTGCTTCCTGGGAAGTGTCTGAATATTGCTTGCTGATAGGAACTAGAGATTGACTTTTCCTTTTGCTTATGCATGTGCGAACTTATGTTTTTATTTTTTTTTTCTTTAGTAAACTGCCTTATCTCAACATAGGAGTTGTTTTCCACCTTATTATCTTTCCCACTGGGAAGGGGAGTCATAGGGTGGCTTGGTGGGCACCAAGCACCCAGCCAAGGTCAACCCACCACATTACTTTTTTTGGCAACTACACTTCAGGCAAGATAAAGGCAGTTATTTATTGCATGCTATAGTAAGTAGTAGTTATCAAGTAGCAAGCTCCTGTGCAGGACATTGAGTTTGCCAGCTGCACTGTATCCTCTGTGGACCATGAGGGAATATACCTCCTTCTCCCTGCCTGAGATTGATGTTAATGCTTTTATAATGCAGTCTCCCATGGTCTTGGCTCATCCTTATGCAAGCTGCAATAATCCTAGCTAATACTATTAATCATACTAACTAATACTGTTGGTATGCTATGGAGTTCATGGAATCTGGCATCATTGTGGTGTAAGAGAAAACAATCTTTAGGTGAAGAGGTATTGAAATCTGCCCTGAGGCATCCAGTTCCTGAGCGGCAGGGCTTGTGGAAGGATTTGGGCAAGTTTTTAGGGCAGTTATCACCTCCTGTTACCTAGGGATTTACACCTGAACAGGTAATAAACTCTGACAAACTGACCTGTCAACTGATAGAAGGGTGCCTTGCCCACCCCAGTGAAAAACAGCAGCTTCTTGCCTGGTACTGGAGCCTGGCATGTGCCCATTGAGTGATTGCACAGCACTCTCAAAGGACTGTAGGTGGGGCAGGAATGCAAACTGCATTTGAGTACACTGTGGCTGAGACAGGGACTCAAAGTACAGCCAATGCAGTAATTGCTCCAGCAGTGGAAACAAAAGGTGGACAAGGTCAGTTATGGGCCCGTGCCACCAATTAGTAAGGGAGGAGGAATAAGAAGAAAAATAAGCAGCAGAAGAAGAAACAGAAGAAAGAAGAACACAAGAAGCAGAAGAAGGGGAAGTAACAACAGGAAAGGAGGGGTTAGATCAAGAGGCAGGTCCTTCAACAAAGAAATCAAATGGAGTGAGGCAAATTAAACAGGAAACCACAGTTACTCAGTCCCTGAGCTCATCAGAACTTCAAGACTTGCAAAAAGGTTACAGCTGCCAGCCAGGTGAGCAGATTTCTGCCTAGCTGCTTTAATGCTGAGATAGTGGTGGTGACAGTCAGCAGTTAGAAGGTCAAGAAGCCCAAGAGCTGGGATCCCTTGCTATAGATCAGGGAATTGAAAGAGGAATTAGAAAAGAAGGAGCAATTTCCAGCCTCTGGAGATGGCTTCTCTCGAGTAGGAGGGCAAGATACCCATTTAAGGAAGGTCTTGTGAACTTCCCAGGGAAGTGGACCACTGCAGATGGAGGTATCCAGTACCTGAGAGAATTAGCAGTACTGGAAATTGTCTGTAGTGATCTAAAAGGTGTCAGGGTCCCCAAAGGTTCAGAGGATGCTCCTTGCACAATGGCCATGTGGGTGAAGGTGGTTTGAAGTGCCTCTGCATCTTATTCCAGCAGCTTGGTAGCATAGTATTACCCACAAATAAATACACCAGCCATAGAGATGGCAGCCTCTGGGCTCTGAAATGTAGAAGAAACTTTGGATACTTCCTCATCCTAACAAGCCCACACCCCAGATTTTAGGGGTAGCCCAAGAGATCAGCCCTCTCCTGCCCCGGTCAGAAGGAAGGAAAGCCCCAGTACAGCCATGTGGTGAACAGTAGACTCTTGTGGCCTGAATGAAGTCAGGCCACCTCTGAGTGCTGCCCTACCAGACATTTTGGAACTTCAATATGAGCTGGAGTCAAAGGAAACCAACTGAGATGCTGTAACTCCCATCCATGAACTAATTCATTGGCTGGAGAGCTAAGGAGTGATCAGCAGGACTTGCTCACCCTTTAACAGTCCTGTGTGGTTGGTGTGAAAGTCTAATGGGAAATGGAGGCTGACAGAAGACTATCATGGCCTGAATGAAGTCCTGCTGTGTCTGAGCGCTGCCGTAACAGACGTGTTGGAACTTCACTGTGAGGTGGACTCAAAGGCAGCCAAATGGTGCCACAATTGATATCACGGATGCATTTTTCTCAGTCCCTCTGTGTAGCCCTGGTTCCATGCCTGAGATGTTTTGGTTTTCTGAAATTGTTTTCCCAGACAATTTTCTGTAAACAGAAGTGTTTTTGTAACTATACTATGTTATTAATTCCTTTTCCTAGGAAGGACTTCTTCTTGTTGTCCCTCTGGTTTGACCAATGTGATTAAAGAAGTTTGCCTTTTTGTCACCAATCAAATTGTCTGTATAAAATTGTATATAAAAGAAACACATCCCAAAAATAAGAGTAATTTTCAGCCTTCTGAACTCAGAGTCTGTGTTGTTGTGGTGTAAAACAGTGTCATCTCTGGCAGCAGAGTGCAGGGCCACAATTTGCTTTTACTTGGAGGTCCAGTACACCAGGAACCAACTGTCTCGACCAGCTAACAAGAAAGAAACACAAGCTTTTTTAGGCCTTGTGGGGTTCTGGAGAAGGCATATTCCAGGTTATGGTCAGCTTGTGAGCCCCTCTCTATCGAGTGACCCAGAAGAAGAACCACTTTGAGTGGGGCCTTGAGCAACAATAGGCCTTTGAGCAGATCAGACAGGAAATAGTTTGTGAGGTAGCTCTTGGGCCTGTTTGGACAGGACAACCCATGCAAAATATACTCTACACTGGGGAGCAGGGCCTCACCTGGAGCTTCTGGCTGAGGACCTCAGGAGAAACCCAAGGTTGACCATTAGGGTTTTGGAGCCAGAGTTATTGAGGATCAGAAGCCCACTATTGCTCCAGAAAGAGTGATATTAGCAGCCTGTAAGGGGGTTTGAACTGCCTCAGAAGCTGTTGGAACAGAAGCATGTCCCCACTTGGCACTGTGATTGCCTGTCTTGCACTGGATGTTTAAAGGAAACACCTCACACGACCAACACCACATGGAGTTAGTGGGTAGCATTGATTGCACAACAAGCTCAAATGGGAAAACCCTATTTTCCAGGAATCCTAGAAGAGCTTAGGACTGGCCAGAAGCCAGAGATTTTGGAGAACTGCCTAAAAAAGTGACTCATCCCCAAGAAGTACCACCATATAGCTTCCACTTTCTGAGAAGTGCCCTAACCACAAGGGTCTCATAATAACTTTGAAGCTAAGCCCTTCTTGAAAAACAGAAAGTGACCACTACTGCACTTGGTTGCTTTTATTCCAGATTGAGTCCCTCTGGGACTTGAGCCTTGTTGGTTTGGTCAGTGACTGGACCTACACAGGTCTCTTTGGGCTCCCCCGTGTCCAGAGAGGTGTGTGCTGAGTTGCCTGGGAAACTTGGCAGGTCAAATGTGGGAGGAGTCTGGAGGTCAGACTCTTGTAGAGGACAGTAAATGGGTAAGGGTCTGATGCCACAACCCATCTTGGAAAATAAAGTCACCATAAATGGACTTTTATCACTCCTGACTACACAAAATATTGCTGTAAGCCTGCAAAAGCCTAAGTTCATGTTAAGATCAGTGGCACAAGCAATGTAAAGCTTCACCTGCTGTCCCATGGCTCACAGCCATCAGCACAGTGAGCGTTTCTCATGTCGGACCCAGCTCTTTCGCAGCCTCACCCTCTCTTCAGCACCAAGTCCTGATGTTTTGACTGAGGCCATTCCTGTTTTACCTTGGTGATGCTTCATTATGTTTTGGTTTCTATCTGCCACACAGAAAGAAGCAGAAGGAGGATGGAACCCCCAGCTTTTCTTGGGAAGAAGGAATTGCTCAGCTTTCTTAGCCTAGAAAACAGTTGCCAGCTGCATGTCCAAAACTGCTTCCATGGTAGCCAGACACAGAGCAGCTCCTGCCTGCCTCCTGTGTGCCTAATGAGGTAAGAATATGAAAGCATTCCTTGGCAATCACTTCATGGAAGGAGAGGCTCAAAATTAGAGAAGATTATCTAAAAAGTTTTTTGTTTTTTTTAAAGATGAAATTCTGCAAACGCAGTAAGGCTTTCCATCCCAAATTACATGCCAGATTTGTCTTGCCTGGACCATCAGGTTTCACAGACACTGCTAATCTCTCACTGCTATCTACATCTTCTCTGACATTTTCTTGGTCTGCCCACTCTTAGGTTGCCTCCTGACTGTCACCTCACTTTATTAGGTGGGTTAACCCTTTGGTGGGTTATTCTCAGCTTCTCACCGCTCCTGTATGTCTTGCTGCTCTCCATTTCAGCTGTCTATTCTCCTTTCTCTGAATAAAAGCAGAATTTCCTTTGCCTATCCCCTTGCAGACAATTTACAGCTCACTCTCTATGCCAGACCTGTCCTCTTCTGCCCACACTGAAATCTGAGCTGCCAGATAAACTCAGCTTGGACAAACTGGAGCTCCTTAGCTCCCCTCTTTTTTCCTTTTTTTTTTTTTTTTTTTCCCGTTAATCATGGACAAAAAAAGCCACACACAAGCTTGTAACTTGTGCACTCTGTCCTCAGGTCTAGGCTGCATAAGCCTTGAAGTCTTCCTTATGGATGTTCAGTAATAAGGCTTTTCAAGAGGACTGTTGTGTGGCTCATGCCCATGTCTGGCTTCCCAGGTTTTTTGTGTCTCTTCAACCACCTGAGTAGTAGTAGAAGCAGGTACAGCCTCCCACTTTGCATCCCATGGGTGTGGAGCTGCTGATATGTAGCTGCAGAGGAGCAGGCAGGCAGGGTAAAATCAGGAGGCAGAGCTTACTCAGGACCAAAAGAAGCGGTCAGTCAAACAAGAAACTCAACCACAGAGATGTGCTACCTGGGGAGAAGAGGGGGCAGGAAGGGTGTGGTCCTGAAGGAGAAGGTACAGCTGGCAAAGAGGGAAGTAATGATAAAGCTAGCCTTTTTCCCTGGAAAACATCTTTTCAGTTCCTCTTGACTAAGTTTAGCTTTGCTTCTTGGAGCAGGAAGAGCTCCTGGGAACACTTTGACAGAGAAAATGGGATATGCTGGGTATATGTGATTCAGATTTTTTTCTCTTTCCTATCCCCACAGAAATCATCAGGCAAGTTTCAAAACTGGGAACTTGGTGTTACATCAGTGTTTCCTGCCCCATTAAGAGAGTTTTTGAAAGTAGCTGCTAAATCACCAGTTCCTGTTGTAGGGCTGTCATAGCTGCTGATCTCCAACTGGAGGTATGCCATGAAAACACAGCACTAGCGTTCAGTGATTTCTGCAGTGTCTGTAATGTCCTCTTGGAGGCACATGCCACCTGTGGTGTCCCAGGACACAGCCCAGAGCTGTTTTTTCATGACAGATATTGGAGAATCTCCAGTCTGGCTGATTTTGAGCCAGTGGGCTCCACCAGTAAAAGTTGTTCACAAGGAAGTAGCTAAGACAAACCAAGTTTATACATGTTATTTGTTGATGATAAAAGGAAGTGGGTGGGCAAGGCTGTCGCTATGTGATCTCTCTCAAACTCTAGGCACAGCCAAGGAAAAGTTGTAAAGACTGTGCAGTTTGATGACAAAATATATCATAATGCTTTACACTTTAATTGCAATTAGAGCATCAGACTCACCACCTCACATCGTGCTGTGGGCACTTCTAGACCTGCATTTTGCCTTTGGTTGCCATATATCAGCTGTGAGATGTTGTAGCATGTCATTGCAACAGGAAATGTGCTTTGCACCAAAGTTTTGACACACTACAAAACTCTGTTGGCTGCATCAGGACAAAAGGAGATAAACCTCCCCTTTCAGGATGAAAGCAGATCTGGAAACAGTTAACCATTTTGCTGATGTCCTGACAACTGGTGTGCCTGGCAGATGGTCCCCTCTGGACTGCCTGGTCCTGGAGGAAGTGTTCCTCTCCCTCGGAGAGCAGCTTGCTGTGGTATATCTTGAAAACTAATTCAGAGCTTTGTACAAACAAATGAGTACAGGAGACACTCCGTGAGAATCACAGCAGCCTGCTGGGATTTTCCCTGGGTACTCTTATTGCACAGTTGTAATCCTCTTAAGTTTCCTTTCTGTTCTGTGGATTTTGATTTTCTGAGGCAAGGTGAGAAATGTTTTGTCCTAGCACCGTGTTGGGGTTCGGGACAAGCATCTTTATCAGTTAAAAGCAAGGCCAAACGTGCCATGTTTCTGGAAGCCTGAGTGACAGCTGGAGGGACTGAAGCAGGATGCCTGTCTACCTTCTCCCTTTCTGACCATGCCACTTTTTGAGTCCCTGTGGCTTGAATGGGAATGGTCAGATACTGATGACACCACATGTATTGTGATGAGTAGGAAGTGGAAAGTCAGAATGAATTTCCAGGGCCGTGTGGGCACTCCCTTCTGGAGCTCTGCTTTTCACATGCATCTCTGGAAATGGCTGCATCCCTCCCCCACAAGAAGCTGTGGGATGTGTGCCAATTGGGCTGCACTGGAAGTAAAGGAAAAAAAGACAAAAATCTGAAATATGTTGTTTTGTGCCATTCTCTGAGGAGGCTCAGACAGGTTTTTTTAAAAAACAGTGAGTGAAGTTTGTTGTCTAGAAATGATTATTTTATGAGCAAGAGCAAACTGCATTTATAAGAGGAATCCACCTCTTCACCTCACACGGTTGTTCAGGATGTGTCATGTCCGGAAGCACTGGAATGTTACATGTTTTAATTTGGACCATGACAGTTTTGCTGACAGCAATTGTGTAGCTACACCAAACGTTGGAAAGGGACATGCTGGTCTGGACTGCTCTTTAAACACACACAGAGTTCTGCCCTGCTTATAGGGCATCTACAGAGCACATCTGCCTGGAGAGCTCCCAGCTGGGGTGTCCCCAGGCAGCCCCGCTGCTGGCTTCAGCTGCCCTTTGCCCCTTCCCAGTGGGAATGCAGCAGGGATGGAGAGGAATCACCACTGCTCTGCTGTGCGACCTCAGTGGGAGGAGTTCATGGGCTAAACCTATGAGCAGCAACTTGGGCATAAATCCACAGAGGATTTGGATGAGGAAAATGGGTCTGGCTCCTTTCCCCCTTTATTCCATCAAGAACATCTGTTTTCTCTCCCAGCTCACTGCAATGCCTCTTACCTTAGGAGGACACGTAGGGGTGGCCCTGGGCTTAGCAATGAGCTTCATCCAACCTCATACCTGTGCCTTGAGCACACCCCGCGAGGACTCTGCCTGGCTTTCTGCTCTCTGTGCAAAGGTTATTTCATTTTGCTGGCAATGGTCATGCTGCTGAAGCCCAGGGATCACACTGGAGTTTATATTGCATTGCTCTGGTTCACCCTGCCGGGGTGAGAAACTACCGGCAGAAGTGGTTTATGCTCAGTGCTCCAGTTTGTGTCTGAGACAGAGCACAACAGCCACATCTCCTGCTCTCCAAAGTCAGAGGGGTCTGGAGGGCTGGCTGCCAGCTTGGCCTGCCTCCACTCACATCCCATGCCATCCTCTGTCCTTCTGTTCTTTAGAATCAGATGCCTGTAGCTGATGCCAGTGGGATGAATAATGCACAGAAATGCTGCAAAGTAGGATGAAAGGTAGGAAATGTGGGTGATGCCAAGTCTTGCTTCCCCTCAGCAGAGAGGTATTTTTTTTGCTGGAAGGCTTTCCTGTTTTTCATTAGGCAGCTGTGTGACGGTCTCTGGGCAAGGAGTCCCAGTCCCTTGCAGTGCCAAGAAAAACACTCTAAGTTCTTGGCCTCTGAATGCCCATGTGGTGAGTAAGCTGGCAAGGATTAGATGTCCAGCTCTGCCTGTGCATGCACAGATGGGAACAGACGGGAAGGAATACAGTCCAAGCTAGAAAATGGTTGAAGGGAAAGAAGAAACCTAATCGAAAAATGCTGGAGAACTTGAGGTCGTCTTGGCACAGATGCTTCCCCAGCACAAAGTCTAGGGAGAAAATGGAACTTCTCACGATGGTAATAGGCTTCTCTCCTTCATTCTTTCCTCCTCCCTGCTCTCAGTTATCTCTTCTGAACATGATCTGCCAGGGCAACACACAGCAAGCAACTTCTCACTGCCACATAGACTGGCTGTAGTTGAGGCACTGATAGTAACACATTCCTTAAGATCTTTCATCAAAATCTGTACCATCACCCCATACCATCAGATTAAAATCTGCTTACTTTTGATCTAATTGCATTTAATAGGAGCTTGGACTTTTTCCAGAGGAAGAACAATTGTTGTTTTTAAAATATTTTATAAACTAGTGTTTTTGTGGCCAGAACATAAACTCTTAAAAGTCAATGATGAGGAGCCGTCATGTACCAAACCAACCTTTTTTTTTTTTTTTTTTTTTTTTTTTTTGTGCACAATATGGCTCTGTTTAACTTTCCTTCACTGGGAAGTGAAGGAAAATTCACTTCTTTCTTTCTCAATGTCAGCATGATTTTAGTTTTCCCGTTATGTCATGCCACAGGGGTGTAACTTTGGAGTAACTGAGATACATAACTAAATCCAATGGCTAAATTAAGATTGTTTTCAAAGACTGAGAAAAGAGTTTACAGCCATTTCTTGCTTAACATAAGCCATAGTATCTTGCCCAGTTGTTCAATTCACAGCCAGCATTTACAGTTGCACTTTTCTTTGGAAAAGATATTGCACTGTTCAAAGGAAGACACAATGCTGCTACACAAGCTGCAGGAACTTGCATTTACTGCTCCCATGGCTGTGCAGAGTGAATCCTCGTACTTCGAGAGGGAATGGGAAGAAAACCTGTAGCCTGCAAAGCCTTCCTGACTTTACCTGTCTAGGAGAATCTTACAAGAAGGAGTATCCCATTTCTAAGGGAATCTTATTCCAGGGAACACTGTACTGGGTTTGCATGGCCTCATTTTGGTATGGAGCTGGTTATAGGGGTGGAGTCTGTGAGAAATTGCTGGAAGCTCCCTCATGTGCAACAGAGTCAATGACAGATGGCTCCAAGATGAACCTGCTGCCCAAACTGAGCCCACCAGCAACAGTGGTAGTCCTTCTGGAATAGTATATTTAAGAAAAAGGGAAAAAAACCTGCACAACAGCACTCAGCTGGGAGAGAGGAATGAGAATATGTGTGCGAAACAACTTGGCGGACACCAAGGTCAGAAGAAAGGAAGGGGAGGTGGTGTTCCAGGTGACAGACCTGAGATTCCCTGCAGCCCATGCTGCAGGCCCATGGTGAGGCAGCTGTGTCCCTGCAGCCCATGAAAGTCCATGGAGATGCAGAGATCTACCTGCAGCTCCTAGAAGAACCCCCAGCAAAGCAGGTGGATGCCCAAAGGATGCTGTGATCCTGTTAGAAATCCACAATGGCACAGACTCCTGGCAGGACCTGTAGCCCTGTGGAGAGAGGAACCCAGGCTGGAGCAGGTTTGCACCACTCCCAGAAAGGCAAGCTGCTTGCAGAGCTCTGTGCACACACAAAAGGAGACACATTTAAAGGATGTAGGCCATGATAAAAGCATGGCTATAATAATCCAAAAACAGACCCTTGAGCATGAACAGTCTGATGCAAGAGAAAGCTGGCATCAGAGTTCATAGCATCAAGACCTCTGGAGATCACAATGGGATCTCCTAGCTGAAAACTGAGTGGAAGGCATGAAGCATGTTACTGGGGCTGAACTGGAGCCAACACAATGGTCACAGAAAGTGCCACTGACTGATACACAGTTGAAGTCTTTGGGCAAGGAAGCAATCACATTTCACTAGGTGCCTGATACTTCTTCCCCTCCCTTTGCTCACATGATTGCTGGAAAGGTCATTATTTCCATGAAAGCACTTCATGACTGCAGAACCGAAAGTCCTGTACACATAGCCCAAAGGAGTTTCTCATGCTCTCTGCAAAAAGTCAGCCAGGGCTTGAGGCTTGGACTAGCATTTGCTTCTCTACCTTAGAGTAGGCACAGAGAGAACAGAGCCACCTCTAAGTTGTATTCAAAGATAGCAGTAAAGGTTGTCCCCTGTCCCTGCAGCAACTCTGGTTTGTGCTGACAGCCTTCACCACACTGTAAAGAACAGGCTGGATCACAGACCTTGAAATCTTCATCTAGTGAATGTACAATGCTTAAGACACTGCAACCATGCATGTCTCAAAAAACAGCTGCAGCTCTGTGTTTGATCTCACTCATCCCTTCTGAAAACCCACACATAACAAGTCAGGAGGGAAAGTTCCAGTTGCAACTTTTAAGGCATCATGACAAAATGTTCTCTAACTTACAGGACACATTTTCTGCCAGAAGGGTGATTCAATGTCAACTGAAAGGGAATAAGGATATGTATTGATGCAGTACCAGCAGAAAAGCGTTCCAACTATTTTTAGGGGTTTTCCAAGCATAGCGGCTCATACTGTGCAATCAGACAGATGCTACCTTGACAATAGCAAGGACTTCTTTGCTGTAGGAGTGTCAGACCATTTGTCTGAATCCTGAGAAGCTCTGCTGTGAACAAAGTGAGTCTGGGTGAGTTGTACTTGCCAGATATGCAACTCCTCCTTTTTTGAATCTGAAAATGTGAGTTCAAGTCATGCAAGTGACTAACACATATTGCAGATTTTATTTTTATTTCCTTATTACAGAAACTAAATTAGCATATGCCTACATCTTAATTAAAACAAATTCACCACTGCAGAAAATGAGTATTCTTTTTATTCTCTAAAGCACACCTGTGAACACAGAACAAAGTGTAATTCAGTACATAAAAGCTTCTTGGTGCACCTCCCACTGCACTTTCTCCATTAGTTATTTTAAAAAAATCATTACATCTTAAGTATTTATATATGCTTCCATTAAGCTTTGCATCTTCTACCTCTAATGCAATTCACTTTTAGAAATCAGTTAAGAAGCTAAATCAAAAAGGCCTCTTAAGTTTGCTTTATTTACAGACACAATGGCTGAATTTAAATAGTTTACAGTCACTCCCAGCACCAGCTTCCAATTCAAAGGATTAGTGCATTCCAAAATTTCTCCATAAACCTGTTTTCTAGAGGGGATTAAGTTGTCCATAACTACAGCTATGTAGGTAACTCCAGCCACCTACATAAATTATCTTATAGAAAATAAACATGCTGACAAAAATATTTTTAATTAACAAAATGACAAAATCAAAACCTCAGCCTTGAGGAAGAATGGACAGAAGTTTGGTTTTGTGCTGCAGTCATTGTCGACTATGGGAACAGCAGCAATGTGGAAGAAGAGCAGTCAAGGAGGCTGAAGGCCAGAGCAGCTGTCTCTGGTTCCTTTGTGAAGAGAGCTGTATGTCCAGCTCTCACTTGCTCCTCCTTTGTGAAGGGAGCTGTATGTCCAGCTCTCACTTGCTCCTCCCTTTTGACACATCTCCCGTTACTACTTTTTGTGAAATCATCAGGCAGATTTCTGAACTGAGATAGCATACAGCTTGTTTCAGAGGGGAAGAAAATAACTGCATCTGCAGGCAGGCTGACTTGCATTATTTGAATAAAGACCTATCTGTTCCTCTGAATTTTACAGTTTACAAATGGATGCAGGTTTTGTGGCAACCAAGAAACTGCTCTAAGATTAACAACTGGGATGCACATGTATTTATCTGTTCTTGCATACTTTCAAAACCCAAACGGAAGGAAGAAGTATCTGTGATTCAGGTAGATCCAGAAGGATTTTTTTTTTCTTACACAATAAGGTAAATTACTTAGCACATTCCAGGTTAAAAAAATTACAGTAAACATTCAGTAACTGGAATGCATATAATATACAAGTACCATTACATTTACAAAGCTGTTCATGACAATTTTTTCTTTCTATATTAAGCATAAAAAAGTTACAAGCTAATTCACAATAACCTTAGTTACAATGTTATTAAAATACATTGATGTTAATCATAAAAATATTTTACTATTTACATGTATATTGTATAAATCTTAACAATAAGAATATGCCTATTTTAGGATGCCTTAAATTAATATTTAGGCAGATTGGCCCATTTATAGTGCAGTATCCCTGTTTTGGTCTTCACACCATGAAACTGTACCAGATTCACAGTATCTTTGCTAGTGCTTTGCTAAAAGGCTTAATCTTTTTAATATTTAAGAAGCAATCATTCATTTATTCCAAAGAGTCAGTTTTGTTTCCACTTTGTTTCTTATTAAATCCTACTCCCAATAGTTCAGGACACTCTGCCTGGCCTTGAGCTATTTGGTTGCATTTCCACATAAGGCTATAATTAATTTCATCAGTTATCACACTGTCTTGCTTGTAGTCCGGATGCTGTGCGATGAATTCCCTCATCCATCGAGCAACTGTCATTAATTCTCCTGTGGGCAAGAGGAAATTAAATTTCACAGTTTATATGTCTAATTTAGCAGTAGAACACCTGGAATTCTGTGCACTATATACACAATTAATGAGGAGCCCATGCTTTTATGAAAAACACATTCCTATACTTTTTCAAATATGGCTAAACTGCAGGCACAATTAAGCTCACACATCCCTGATGGTCTAAAAGCCACTTATCTGGTGCAATTTTCCAACTTTCAGATGTGCCAATGACATAATGCAGAGAGAAGCAGCAACTGGAACAGGTGTTATCAACAGATTGTATAGCAAAAGGGCTTAAACACTTTATTTAACAGAGAACCTGGCTGAGATGAATCAACCGACACCTCTGCACTACAACACTTACTTTATGTAAGTTTGTAGTTGACCCATCCAACTGAGCTGCTAGTTTTGATCAGTCAGCCTTGACTTACTATTCTTTCTCCCTCTGGCAGCTACTCGAGCAAAACTTGGGCTGGTTCCCAATTATACCAACTTCTCGTTTGTACAGAGTGCCTCTGCTTCACTCCACAGTTCTTGGGTTGGTCAGCAGGTACCTAAGGGTCCCCAGCACCCCTACACAAGGTCACTGAATGACACACACCACACCTGCAGGAGACTGGTATCCCCATGAAGTAGCAGCTGTTGGTTGGCTGCACACCAATTTCCAGGCTACTGAATCTTGCTCCTGAATGCAGCTTGTGCAAGCAAACCTTAACTAATACAAGTTTAATGTAACTCTGACAGTTAAGACATTAAGATGGGCTGATGGGATGCTCAAAGAGCAAAAAAAAAAAAACAACTTTCATGGCTAGCTACTGGAACATCAGCTTTGTTGTGAGAGTGGAAAGAGTCAAGGGCTTCCACTACAGAAGTCTTTGGTTTAAGAATACTGCAAACAGCAAGAGGAATCAAGTTAGAGAAAGCATGAAGGAATACACAAATAAAAAGTAAAAAAAAAATCCAACACTATCTAAAAATATCCTAGCAGTGGTTTTGAACAGATGCTCCTGAAGACAAATCAGAAAAATTGCAGAAAGTACCAGAAAGAAAAGCAGAATAAAAAAGGTTACTACAAATCAAAATGTGCTTCAAAAACCAGAAGTAATGTTTTAAAAGAATGAAGCCAGAGCTTACACTTCTACATAGGAGCGCAGGAAAAAAATTACCCAAGAGGCTTTATTTGATGGAGGCACTAAAAACTCAACATGAAAACTTTCTGACACCAACGAGAAGCAGGGGGCCTGCAACAAAGGCAGTGGAGTCAGGAGATGAGCAGAGTGAAGCTTGAGAAGAAACACATTTGAAGTGCAAGCCGTGCAGGCTGCACATCAGTGCTGGAGCTGGGGAGTGTCCAGTGCACATCAACACAGACACCTAGTGGCCAGGCAGCCCAGGCACTCCCAGTCTTGCCCTGCTGTACCTGCACACTTCACTGGGAGCACAGCCTGCAGCTCTCAAAAGTACCAACGGGAGTATGGCACCACTGACTGACAAAACACGTGAGACACCTTCCAGGCAAGGAGAGGCAAAGGGAATTTTAAGTTCAGGTGCAACTATACACTGGAGAAGTCAACACAATTATGAATGCTGATGACAAGTGAGTAGATAAACATGATCCTACAGCACAGGAACTAGAAGGTGTATCATGGTATAACTGTGAAGAACATTTAAACATGAAAAACTACAGAATTGATTTTTTCAAAAAGCATATAATAGAACTCTGTAATTTCTTACTGTATGACTTCAGCTGGACCAAAAGTGTAACTGCTTCAAGAAAGGTAAGGCAAAAATCATGGAAATCACATCTGTGAATGCTCATCAAGCTCTGTGATTACTGCATTGCAGGCAGTCAGGAAACAAGAGAGCACACCAGGACAAGGGCCACTTGATGCTGCCACCTCAGTACTGCTTTCATTAATATTTGGTGGTGATCAGCAGCTGCTGCCTGCCTAGCAAATCTGTAGTCTTACTGAGTGGTGGCAGTCACACACCAGCTATACAGAGACCAGGAGGGTAATTCCTTGCTGTGCTGCAGGAAAGGTGGTGACTGCAGCTCAAATTAATTATGCCAGAGCAAGGTTACAGCCACAGCAGCTAAGGTGTCAGTGGTCTTAACTCATGAGTGCTATGTTCACCATTAGAGAAATCTGAAAAATGGCCACTCTTTGTGGATATGACTCATACTAAACAGGCTGCAGATGAGGAACATTTCATTTAAGATCAAGAATAAACCGGAATCATCCAAAACTCACAACTGAGAAACATCATGGCACAGTAATACAATACCTAATGCTTTTTTAATCTGTGAATTCTAGTTCTTAAGAAGCCTCATTTAAAAGTCATTTCAGTTCATAAGAACTGGACTATAAGCCCTACACTCTTATCTACCTCGCTCTCACAGCTTTTAGGTCTGTGTAAATACAGGAGCTGACTTTTGCAATGACTGCAACTCTGCACCAGGTAGCAAAGTTTTTCTTTGGCAGGGAACACCTGCAGCTGGGGCTGGACCCGGGTTATTAGGCCTCAGGAAAAAAGACTCTGCTAGAGTTATGGATTCCTTGTTTTCTAAAGACCATATCTCTGAAGGAAAAAGAAAAAAAAAACCCCAAGACACAAGGGAATGTTGAAAAACATGTTACCATTCTGAAGAACTACTAAAGTAGTGAATTACCAGATAAGACAAAATCCTGATTTCCACCTCAGCTTTAGAAAGGTCTTTACCTAGAAGCTTCTACAGTAATTTTCAAGAATTAAAAAAGAATGCAACACTTTAGTTTAAAACTTGGAGGGGGGGAGAGGGAAGAAAAAAAAATTCTTGACTTATGAGGCTAAAATTAACCATCTAGCTAAATTTACATCAATGCAGGTATACAGGAGATTTATACAGAAAAAGTTAAAAAGCTGCTGCAGACTGAGCTAAGCACACAGTTCTGAATTAAGTTTAGCCTGCACCTTTTAATCATTAAACTGCTGCTTTTTAAGAAGAAACATAAACAGTCATTATATACCTGTCTTGAAAAACATTGCAATATGGGGAAGACGGTGGAAGAGCCTGCTCTGCTCTGCCTTGAAGGAGTTTTGCTACTTACGGAAGGACTTCTGTATCAGTGAGCTAAAGTCTTGGTCCCATGGTCTAGCAGACCTGAGGTTCAGACTTGTGAAGCTTTGGAGTTACACCAGTGATATCAGGCAATCTATCAAACCCAGCCTCAAATACTCCTACAACACTCAAGTGACAGGGCAAAATGGACTTGTTTATGTTTAAACTACTACAAAGTGGACAATACCATGGCAAAAGTAGGAGTAAATGGTGTTGAAAAGCAAGACCGAAGACTGGGTATCTACCACCCTCTAAACCATGATTGTTACTCTATCAGTTACTCCTAAGTTCTAAAATGAATCACTAAACGTTAAAAATCAAAAATAGGCAGGATAAGACTTAAGCCAAAGAACACACTCCAGTCCTTTGCTCAATGATTCAACAGCTAATGAGACATCCACAGCTCCCATCAGTCTTATCCAACTGAAAGTAGAAAAATGCCAAGAAAGTCATTGTCCGAAAATATCAGACATACCAGAGGCTCTTTTTTTTATTAGCTTCAGATAGTTTAGGATGGTGCATCTTGTGTCCACATCCACTTCCATGTTTTCAAGATAGGAATTCAAAATTGGGATCAAACCAGGAAAGACTCCTTCCTGTGTAAGAGAACAGAATCAGCGTAAAACACATTCAGTCTGGTTTCTGGGAGGGTAGGATAGAATGGGTTCCAGATAGAAGAGGCTATGACCTTCCCATTGATAATTGTATCAATGCTCATCAAGATGTACTCTTCTGTATCGGTGCCTGTCCCATTCTGTGCAGTGCCACATCCATCCACAACAGCATTTCCACCTTCATGTGTGACAAAGAGAAAGGAAAAAATGGTTAAAAGACAAGACATGCACTAAACATCTACAACAGTGTTAGTCAGATTACTTGATGTGATACCTTTGCATATATCTTTTCTGAAGTAAAACATTCCCTGTCGTACAGCATCTCTTTTCTGGGCCACCTTCATGTTTTCATCCACCTGGCAAAAAAAGAGTATTTCAGAGATCTGTGACATTTTAGAAAAGCAGGATTCTACCAAAATGTCCCATTTGGGTTTCATAAGCTGAAACATCTATATTTCTTACTATTTCATCACACAAGGTCAAGCTGTGAAGCTAGGTTTTATTTCATTTTTCAGTGGCCAGGACAAACCCATGAATAGATGACAAGTCATGAAACTAGGTCTCCAGCAGAATAGGTAATGGTATCATGCTAGGACATGCTATGCTAATTTAAGTTTGGATGAAAACACAGGAACAGTTACAATTAACAGGTCGCATCCCTTCTGGGAGACTTCTTTGCATATTTAGATGTAATTTAAATAAGTACGGAAGAAGAAAATTTCAATTTCCCTAGCCATAATTTGCTGCTTTTATTAACCAAATCATCACTGTCTTTAGAAGAATTATCACTGTATTAAACAAACTTTCAGATACAGCATTCAAGTAAGTTTGTATGGCAATTGTATCTATTCCATTCCCAAACATCTGTTAGATATTCAAACTTAGATTGCTAGCAAAAAAGTTCTAAATTTCAGGCTTCTCAAAAGTCCTCCAAATGACAACCTTTGCTCTGCAAATGACATAAGCATTGCTCTGTCTTTCTGGATGGAAGATTTTGTCAAAGTCCTTTGGTTGATATTTTCTCAGGGAATTAAGATCATACAGCTTTTGGATATTAGCCTTAACCATATTGTCTTGAGAAAAAGAGATATAATTTGCTGAATTCTTTATCTGATCTTTAACTAAAGTCTATGCAAAAAACTTCGCTTACTTCTTACCTTATAAAGCTTTGTTTTCAATTCATTTTGTATTATGAAACCTATTTACACAACAGGCTGTTTTGAAAGTTTGAAAGAACTCCAGTCCCAGCTGACGAGCATTCAACTGCATTCAGTCAGACAGCCAAGATTAGTGTGAGATTAGCCCCATAACCCCCTATTATTTTACTTGAAAGAGGCAGGCTTACCAATGGTTGTGCAATTCTGTGTTGCATTACCTGCCAAATTGCTTGGCAAGCTCAAGCAGTTTTCAGCCCCCCAGCCCTCCAATTCTGTTCAGGTTCTTTTAGTGATCTCTTATTCACTCTTAACTGGTAGTTAAAAACTGTATGCTTTTGAGACACTCAAATAACAATGTAATTATGTCATCTAAGTGCTAAATGGCTGCGTTATTTATGCAGTCTGAACTCCCTGACATCTCCTTTTAGAAGTCAGACCAAATCATACCCATGTGTGTATGGTATGATTACTGTAAATTTATGACTTCAGTATTTTTCTCCATTTTAATTACAAAACTCTAGGAAAAGCCTCAGGATACTATGGCTATGCTGAATTTTCCAGCATAATATCAAAAGCCTTCTGCTCTACAAGATCTTTTTTAAAGTTACCTATAAGATCACAGGAATGTCCATATAAAAAGACATTCTTTGGTCATGTGCCTCAGAAAGAGGACATGCAAGGACAGTTCCAGACAAAACAGTTCAGCAATTATGAGGACAAGATTAAGGAAAAAAGTACATTTTGCATGGCTTGTCTGTCTAAAGACAAGTCACGGTTGTGACCGGAATCAGCAGTATTTGTTTCCACTCAAATAAGTGGGGTAACACTAAGCATGCTGAACTCCTCCTCTCCCTCCCCACTAGATACAAACAGAATAAGAGCATGAGACACAGGCAACATTCATGTTAAGGTAAGTCTAACGTTTTTATTTTGACGGTCTCAGGTTATTTCCCTCCTGCATGTAAAATGGGGGAAATGTACCCTTTCCCAGCTTCAAAACAGCCTTGTGACAATGGTATTACTCAATGTTTCTGCAGCAGTTAGACACTGCTAGGTATCACAGAAATTCCTAATGCAGCTGTCGATGTTTAATTCCATGAGACAGCAGTAAAATATTTGTTCAGCATTGTAAAGTTTAAATTAATTCAAAGTACTGGTACAGGTGAAAACTGACTGGAAGATAAATATGACTGTTCTGTAAGTGGAGAAATATTATTTCCTAGCTTGCAGGGGATAAAAACCAGGCTTGATGCATTACATTTAGCTCTAACAGATCTGATCTTTCACACGTACCTTGGACAAAGGAATGAGAAAATCGAGTTTATATGACAGAATCACTCTGGTCAGCAATACCACAAACACAACATATGCAGAGTTTTCAAAGTCTGTTAACTGGACCTAGACATGAAGTAGAGATTCAGTTATTTAGTGGGAACACACTCATGCAAGGACAGTCTGGAACAGTTTGACTTGGATGTTCACGTTGGTACTTGTGTTCACACACACTGTACTTGCCGAGGGGTGATGCACACGTGCAATCACCAGCAGTGACTTCCAGTGCACAATGCACACACATGCTTCAACAAACTCAGCCCTGCAATTTGATGCAAAGCACACTTGTATTTCAAAAGACTAATAACCTGCACCTTTAGGCTCTCTAATTACAGAAGTATAGTAGCTTTTAAATTTCCATTCTAAAAGGATTAAACTTAGAGAGCTTAGAAGCAGATGGCTATAGAATAAAAGCACTTGTGAAAAAAACAAAACTGACAGTGGAATTGTTCAGTACCAGGAAATACAGTCTCTAGAAGCTAAATGGGGCTTTGTTTACTGCTGCTTTAATACAAGCCTAATTCCTTTCTCCATCACCCCAAATCCATTAGCATGTGTTGATGTGCTGCAGTGGATTCCCCTGTCAGTTACATTCCCACAGTCCATGTCTGATTAAATACTGCTGTCCACTTCACTTGCATCTAGCAAATCAAAGGGGAGAAAACACAGCACAAATAATAGGAGTATGATACAGGATGACAGAATGCCTGGTACTTTTCCACTTAAAGGAAATGTCTTCCTTACCTCCATAGGTCTGAATTCCACTCTCCATCCAATATCTGAATTTGGAGGTGGTGGCTTAAACCTCATTGTCTGCCAGTTTGTAGACTGAATATTCTGCAGAGCACATGAAATAATCTGTCACAATCCAGATACATATTACTCTATAATATAATCAAAGAAAAATAAGCTGATAACTAGAGTCTTAGTGTTTTCTGGGGAACAGCATAGCAGGTTAGAGAAGTGGTTCCAAAGTAAGTGCTGTAACTTCCTAAAACCCACAGTACAACTACCCATCCCAGGAGCAAACATGTTGTACTTCCTCATGCTGTTTTGGTTGAGTACTATGTACAAGACACTAAGGGACTGGTATGCAGATGACTTCATTTTTTCACGAGGAGCCGACACATCCTGAACTAAAAAAGGCCTAATATTACCACAGCTATTACCTCATAAAGCTTTAAAAGAGAGATTTCTACATAAATAAAATACAAACCAGTTGTCAGGAAGCCTTAAAAATTGACAGTTCCCCTTAACATTTATATACACAGCTATAATTTAAGTGCTTCATATTTTATTTGGTTTAAAGTATAAGTCATCACCTTCTAAATAAGAAATAAAACAAATAGATGAATGTGCTTATAACTGCAAAGTCATATGCTAAAAAACTAGCTGAAGTGAAAAACTAAGGAAAAAATTCTTAGCTAATACAGCCATCCTCCAATTAAGCAGTATTATAAAAATAAGCAATGATATATATATATATATAAAATTCCTCTAAATCAGACGTAACCTCAAAATGGTCGGATTCATTTGCATCATCTAGATGTATTTTCTCCTCAAACAAAGTCAATGGGTCTCGAATGAACAAGTGTGCAATATGCTGTGCCAAAAGGTGGTCAATACCTACAAAATGAAAATTCAAACAAACAATTCACATATATCAAAACAGGCTCTAGAAATTTTTTTTTACACGACTGAAGATACCTAACACTGCAATGCTACCTCAGCCCACCACATCCTGTTAAAATGATGGCTTCAGGAAGGAAGGAAATGATTAAAGAGAGAAAAAACCCCAAAACAAAACAGATTCTTGTTTGGAAATGGCAGCTGATATTGGTGTGGCTGCCATTCTTCCTGGTTTCTGATGCATTCTGTGCAATGTTTCCTAAAGCAGTTCAGCTCTCACCATAAAAATAAAACATTAATTTCAGCTTGAGAAACTCAGTTGATGCATTAGGGACAGTTTCTGTTACAAATTAATCCTTTTTAAAAATCTCTCAAGACCACTCTGCACAGATACTTCCCAAGTAGGAGTTACTCTGAGGGCTGCACAATGTTTGTAACAAACAAGAACAAAAACATAAAACATCCCCACACTCTGCAAACATAATTCTTAACCTGCTCATAATGAAGCAAACACTTACCTTCCTTTATTAGGTGCTCGTAGATATCTTTGTCTATTGTCAAATCAATGTCATTGTATTTCTCACCACATTCAGATAGATAACTGTCTATGGAATCATATCTGGATTTACTGATTCTATAATGGTTGTTCTTCAGTGGCTATATAATTTAAGAATACAATATTTTAACAGCTTGTTAACAATGTTACCTAAGTTTTGCTCACTAATGACACGTTGAGAATTATTATCCTATTTAAAAAACCCCTACCACCTCAATTAAAATTATTAAAAGCACGAGTCCTAAATAGGCTCAATATAAAGTGATTCTGGAATTACAACTATTTTATTTGCAGTCATTTATCTGAGCAAAAAATCAGTCATTACACATTGACTAGAACTCTCTAGAAGTAAAAATGTTTTCTTGATGTAATATATCATTACCCCAAGCATTAAACACATATCAACAGTTTCACCATGTGCACACTATTAGAGATGCCCTTAAAATGGGTAGTTCAATAAATATTTCAAGTAAATTTAAAAAATTATTTATTTTATGTAATTTTTTAAGTGCCTTGAATGGAAATTCCTGCTTAGAGAAACTCTACAAGTTCTGACACTCTTGATTTAGTTCTAGTTTATACTACTCAGCAGTACCCACTATTTACTCTAGTGCAATTATTGCCTTTTGGGCTCAAGCATAAATTAGAAAGTTCATCACGGGGACCCTTTTCAGCCAGCTGTGGAAGATTGGGATTCGTACCTAATTAAAAGTACGTATTTGTTAACACCAACTGACCAAACAAGGTGAGTGTTTACAACATCTCTCCTCTATCTACCACAAAGACCATCACATTCCCTCATCAGGGATTCTGATGAGCACAAGCGGAATTTGACACTAAAGCAGATTTAACTTTTTTCCCCGAAGAAGCCCAGACACCGATGACATAATGTGACGTACCTCCAGCCCTCTCTCCTCCCGCGTTCGGTCATCCACGGAAGCAGAGATAACTCCCCAGCGACAGTCAATGTCAGACACGTAGCCTCTGTAGAATGGAGATGCAGCACTCAACGCCATCTAAAATGAAACACCCTGGTATCAGAACAAAGGACAGCCCAAAGAATCAAAAGCAAAATAGAACCCCACTGGAAAGAGATCCAGAAGGAACTGAAGTATATATACTTCAGTTTAACATACAGCCAAAACCCGTATAATCAAGTATCTCAAATGCTACCTCCAAAAATTGCCTGGGTCAAGGGTTAGCATTCCTGAAGTGGCATCTGACACTCTCCAAATGTTTTTACCTCTACAGATCAGCATTTAAGGAGCACAAAAATGATGCTGGCAGAAGCACTTTTGAGACAAATCAGGAAGTATTCTGCTCGTTCACTTCCAAAGTTCACCTGGCAATCATTTTATTTTGTTGATTTTTGTTTGGCCAAGCATCTTAGTAACATGGCTGGAACACAGCTCACTTCGGGCAGGATCTACTCATCATCCAGACCAGACAGATACTTTATTTTCATAACTCCTGTTATAAACAGTTGTTTATGACAACATGCTTATAAAAGGGACAGATTTAAACAGCTTAAGCTGAAAGCCTCTGTAACACCAGAGGGTTTTCATAACAGTTGAAAATTTAAAAATTGTTTTAAGGAACAAGCTTGTCTTGTTTTCATGAAAAACTGCCCAAATCTATTTCTAAAACTATTCAACAAGAGTCTCATGCATGTGGGAGTGAGAGCAGAGGGGAAGAAACAGACATACGGGCCAAGAAGGAACAGATATTACTATTTTGTGGTGTCATCTGCACATTAGTTAACACGACTCATGTGAAAACCTAGAGTCTTCTCCCAGAGTACCCAATTTGTGAGCTTGCAATTTGGGTATTATTTTTATATATATAGTGGATTTTGCCATGAAGGAAGAATTCATCTGACAGATGTCCACTACTTACCACAATGGGACAAATCGTAGCTAGCTGATCATAGAGATACCTTGCTTCGGAAATGCTGCAAGCCTGAAATGTTACCTGTTGGAAGATGTACAGTTGTTATCAAATTTCTACAATCATACAACATGCACAATCTTCCTAGATTTAAAAACAAGTATATAATAAAATTATTTATCTACTAAAAATTTTAGGGTTTTTTGTTTGGTTTTGTGTTTTTGGTTTTTGGGTTTTTTTTTTTGTGTGGGTTTTCCCCCTAAGTCTTGGACACATTTCTGCCCCACTTATCAGTAGCATTTATATTACAAGCTTCTTTCTATGCCATTTCCATGTTCATTACAAGATTTCAGACCCTAATGCTTCTATGGTGAGGCTGAATATACAAACACTTGCCAGAATCAAAGAAAACTGAGTTAACATCCAGAACGCACATGGGTGAGTAATGCCCCTTCAGGAAATAAGCCAGGAACCTACTTACTTAGAACAACAGTCTGATTCTATTGTAGATTTAACATTTGCTTTATATGACGCTAATCCTGTTTTAAAGAACATTTCAAGATGCCTTTGATCCTGAAAAACTGTAGGGGAAAAATAGTATCTGTGTGTCTACTGTAACTTTCATTTAAAAAAAAGTCCAGCTTTTTTGGTATTAGAGGCCAGAACCCAGCAAAAAAACAGAAAAGAAGAATTATTTGCAGAAGAGATTAATGCTTTAGAAGACCTACTACAGATAGGCCACTGGAATAGGTAACTCCTTTGTAATATTTCTGTGAAATTTACTTAGAGCAGCATCAAACAGAAGACACAATTCTAATAGCAGACCTTATCCTCTAGACTTTGCAAATCAACACTTCATGAATTTAAAAACTGCACAGAGTGATCAGTCTCAAAACTCCCTTTGTCTTAGCAGTTTATGTATTCACAGATCAGAGGAAAACTTAGATGAGAATGTTCCCCTGTACCATTATCATAACATTATGCAAAAGGCTTCCGCTCTAAATCAACATCTCTGCTTGCTGTCCTGAAGAATTCCAGTTGTACACAGGCTTTCCTCTTCCAAGGATAGTAACTAGAGCATCCCACAAAATACAAATGTTCTTCTCAGCTTGCCACTAAACCAAATTGCACCTCAAGTAAGACTTTAAAAAACAAACCAATGAACAAATCCCTCCAAAACTCCTGAGTTCACTGGTGCCTCAGTGATGGATTTTTCTGGGGAGTGTTGATGATTGTGGTATAGGGGAAATATGGGGTTTGTTTGTGTTTGTTTTGTCTTTTTAAATCTTCATCCAATATTCATTAAAACATCCCAAATTAGAAAACAGCTGTGCTGTGGAGAAAACATTCCTTCTGTGTTTATCCTTCAAGTGGTTTGTTTTGGTTTTTTAGAAAAAAAACAAGCAAACAAACAAAACCCCAGTTGGTTAAAAGACAAGATTAATAATTATATTGCAGAAAAGCAGCTAAGTATGATTTCTCATCACTAATTTTAGACATTCAGCACTAGAGAGCCAGCCTTGAAGTGAGGGTGGGTTGACAGGACACCTACACTCTTTCCCCAGACAGTGATATTTGCCTCCCCATTCATTTTATGTTTATTCCAAACCACATTAAATCTGAGATTCAACATGGTTTCTAAGCAAATGTCCCATTACAGAGGAAAAGGGCATGTCTGTCTTCTCCAGAAAGGCTATCGGCACTGCCAGTGCAGGCTATCCCAGCCCAAGCTCATCAGGACATTAATTTTTACCTCTGGAAATGCATCAAACCAATTTGAAGCTTGGTGTACAGTATGAAAAAGAGGAGCAAAAACCAAACCAAGACCACCTCCCAAACATGAAATTAAGTATATATACGACAAAGCACCTTACAAAAATAGGTAGGCAATACATATTTTCTTCTAGTCTGTTATCAGGAATTATCAGTTGATACAGAAGCAGCTGCCAGCATTGTTTTCATTCTCCCTTTGATGATAACAGGACTACCAAATTTGAATTTGGCCACTGATTACCAGAATGTAATAATAAAATTTAGCAGTATCTAGCAGTAAAATAGTACTTCTTTAAAAATGAATTTAATAATGTTTTTAAAGTTCATACAATGATTGAATAAGGCTGGATTTCTTTTATTGTTCTTAAATAAGAAGAGAGATTATATAAAACAAACCATGGCAAACTAACACCTTGTAAAACCACACAGTATTATGTAAACTTTACTATCTCATCAGATTTGCCCTAATTTGCCCTAGTGACAAGAAACCATATGTAGCACCCATCAAGAACTTTTATTTGTACAGCTTTTCTAGTTTCTCAAGCTCAAAGGGACTGCTTTTCATGAGGTTTTCTCTCCCTGCTACAAAACAAAAAGTGCCTGGAGAATTTCCTTTAATCCCATTGAGAGTTAACACTAGCCTTTTCCTAGCTCTGCCTCCAAGACTGTGGTGGCAACAAGCACATTTTATCAAGATCATGATAACCTAAGGTGTTAGTGCCCAGCATCAGAGACACATTTAAAGCAAAAGAAAATGAAAGGAATAAAACACTCTTTAATATTCAGCACCTAGATTTAAAGGGAAGATACTGTAAGACAGGAATTACTCAGGTAAATTACTAAAAAAACATAAAAAGTGGGCATGTTCAAATGAGAGAAAACAGAATCAAAAGTATCTTCCAGCATAGTCAGAGAAGACAACTACCCACATGGATTTGGTAGGTATGTGGTACAAGCAATGGGAAGACAAACTCCTTAGCAGATAGCTAAAAATATTTAAGAATGAGAAACTTTATACAGGAGTTCATGATGTTTGTAAATGAAATACAATTATACAAAAGCAGAAAGCTACTTATTTTTAAAAATATTCCCATGATCTCTTGCCACTCCCTGCTTTTACTGTTCTAAGGGTGCATAAGGAGGAAACACCTAAAATGAGTAACTAAAAAACCTCTCCCATTTCTACAAGACAGCTCAGTTGCCATCTCCACAGTGTTCTTTGGTCATGCCTAAAAGATGACCAGACTGGAAGATGGCCTTTCACACTCAAAGTGCTGGAGTTTCAGGAACAGGTGCTTGATCGAATGTGGTTTGACCAGTTCAAGAAACCCTCTCAGCAAGTCATCCAATTACATTTGAATATTAGCAGAAAAAGATCATAATGCAAGCAAATAAACCTGATATATTCAATTGACCCTGACTGGATGCCAGATATCCACCAAAGCCACTTAATCACTCCCCTCTTTTGCTGGATAGGGAAGAGAAAATGTAACAGAAGGCTCAAGGATCAAGGGATGGCCAGGGAGAGATTAGAGAATCAATTAGATTGGAAAAGACCTCTGAGATGACTGAGTCCAGCCTATGACTGAACACCACCTTGTCAACTAGACCATGGCACTGAGTGCACATCCAGTATTTCCTTGAACACCTCCAGGTACAGTGACTCTACAACCTCCCTGGGCAGCCCATTCCAATATCTAATCCCCCCTTCCGTGAAGAATTTCTTCTGGATGTCAACCTGAACCTCCCTTGGTGCAACCTGAAGCCATTTCCTCTTGTCCTGCTGCTGCCTCCCTGAGAGAAGAGGCCGATCCCAACCTGGCTACAGCCTCCTCTAAGGCAGCTGTAGAGAGTGATCAGGTGTCCCCTGAGCCTCCTTTTCTCCAAACTAAACACCCCAAGCTCCCTTAGCCCCTCCTCACAGGACTTGTGCTCCAGACCCTTCACCAGCCCCAGTGCCCTTTCCTGGACTCACTCCAGCCCCTCAATGTATTTCTCACAGTGAGGGGCCAGAACTAGACCCAGCTCTTCAGGTGTGGCCTCAGCAGTGCTGAGTACAAGGGGACAATCCCTGCCCTGGTCCTGCTGGCCACACTGTTCCTGATATAGGCCAGGATGCCACTGGCTTTCCTGGCCATCTGGGCACACACTGACTTCATGATCAGCTGGATGTCAACCAGCGCCCCCAGGTCCCTCTTCCACCAGTTTTCCAGTCACTCTGTCCCCCAGCCTGTAGCTCTGCATGGACTTGTGGTGGCCAAAGTGCAGGACCCAGCACTTCGTCTTACTGAACCACACACAATTGGCCTTGTCCCATCAATCCAGCCTGTCCAGGTCCCTCTGCAGAGCCTTCCTACCCCTCCAGCAGATAAACACTGACCCAACTTGGTGCAATGGAGACCACGCACCAGTTACTGTCAAAGGCAAAACAGGCTTAACTTGAGGAAATTAATTGAATTTATTACAAGTCCAATCAGAGCAGAATAATGAGAAATAAAACCCAAATCTAAAAATCCACTTCACTCCCAAATTCTCTGCTTCCTCCCAGCAGTGCAAGAGAATGAGGAACAAGGCTGTGGTCGGTTCATCACATTTTGTCTCTGCTGCTCCTTAGCCCTCAGGAGGAGGACTCCTCACACTCCTGCTTCAGTGTGGGGTCCCTTCCCTGGGACAGTCCTCCTGAACATGTTCACTGCTCCAACATGACATCAGCTGGGATAATTTTGTTCACAGTGGCTGGGTATAGTTCTATGTTTTGGATTCAGTATGGGAATAATGTTGTTAACTGATGTTTTAGTTCTTGCTGGGCAAGGTTTACTCTAAATTAAGGACTTCTCAGTTTCCCATGCTCTGCCAGTGAGCAGGTGCACAAGAAGCCAGGTGGGAGCAAAGCTGTGACCTGAATTGGCCAAAGGGATATCCCATACCATACGGCATCATGCTCAGTACATAAACTGGGGGAGTTGGTTGGGAGGGGCCGGTCGCTGCTCGGGGACAGGCTGAGCATTTGTCAGCAGGTTGTGAGCAACTGTACTGCTGAGCGCCACTTTCTTCTTGAGTTTTACTCCCCCCCCTCTTATTTTCATTACTATTATTATTATATTTTATTTCAATTATTAAGGTGTTTTTATTTCAACCCACAAGTCTCACCTTTTTCTGATTTGCCTCCTCATCCCACCAGGGGCAAGGGGGTATACGTGTGTGTGTGAGGCAGCAATGCCACGGTACTTATTTGCTCTCTGGAGTTAAACCACAACAGCCCTTCTCAGGGGCTGCACTTAGTTAACTGCTCTAGCGTGGGTCCCTTCCACAGTCTTTCAGGAACTGAGTGCTCCAGCATGAGTATCCATGGGGTAAAAAGTCCTGCCTTCTTCATGCATTCACCTGTTTTGGTGTGGGGTCCTCCAGGGGCTGCAGGTGGATCTCTGCTCCAATGCCAACCTCCTGCCTCACCATCATCTTCACTGCAAGCTCCAGGGGAATCTCAACTCTGTCACCTTGAATACCTCCTCCCCCTGCTTCTTCACTGACCTGGGTACCTGCAGAAGCTGTTCCTCTTACATATTCTCATTCCTGTCTCCATCTGCAGTGCCATTGCACAGCTTTTCCACTCCTCCTTATTATACATATCTCAGAGGCGCTACCACTGCCACTGGTGGGCTCAGCCTTGGCCAGGGGGGGATCTGTCTTGGAGCCACCTGGCACTGCCTCTGTTGGACAGGGTAGAAGCTTCCTTCTCATGGGAGAAGCACCTTCTCACAGCAGCTACTCCTGCAGCCCCTCTGGCCACAGAACCCCAATATACTTGGATTTTGAGACTAGAATACTAGACATACCACTTGTTCTTTTATCTCCTCTTTTGCCACACTGATGTACAATGTATCAGTTGAAGAAAGTGAAAGTAGACATAAGACAAGTCTTGAAAAGGGAAGGGTTTAGAGAAGACAATGTGCACTAACACCTTGAAAGCAGATGCACTTTACCTGGAGACAACAGTTTCCCATTCCAAAACCCATAGCATCCATATATATGTAGTCTGGCTTGGAAGCCTTTGCTGCTTCTCCATCATCATTAGGAAACGTTTCAATAAAAGGCGATGGTGTGTTCTTATCTTTAAATACTGTGTGGAAAATACAGACACTCAGTAACTCAGAACATGAGATTAAACAATTATTTTGAAAAAGAACAAAGATGAGACTGAATTTACTCACTTGGTACATTTATCACAACCTTCTCTCCTCTTCGGTGTCGAATGTTTCTGGTCAGTGTACTACAACAAAAGAAAAAGTATTTTGAATTATATGAAATTTTCTCTTTAGGCAAATATTTTTGCAGCTACTTTTTCAACAATTTTTAGGGTTTCAGAATGTCAACTTCCTATTTATTTTGAGCACTCTCCTTCAAAGGAGAAAAAAGAGAAAAGAACCTACTTCTTTTCCTAGTTTTAAGACAGACTGTAAAAGATACAACTCTGAATTTTTCTTCAGTAAAATCAGTCTTGTTTTGATGGCTTTCACAGTACTACACTGATAAAACAGTCAGAAGTGAAAGGCTACAGACCTGAAGAATACAAGGCAAAGTTAAAAGGTATGCTTAGTTTTTAAATAGAATGATTTTCATTGTCCAAAGACTCACTTTACAGTGAGTAAATCGTCCATTTCAGAGTAACTAGGGCAAGCTACTGAGTACAGACATGTCTCTGTGACATACCTAAGCAAGAGCTGGATTAACAATGATGGAAGCATTTAGACACAGGATTTCAAACTGGAAACAATTTTGCAGTAGCAAAATCAACACTTTTTGCCCCATAATAGTGTAAACTATCATATAAATTTCTTTTAACTTAACAATTAATTTTCTTAAGACACTTTGAAAAGAAAATACATGCGATCACAGCCATTTCTGTCCAAGTCCTTGTGATGCCTGTAGCAACCAGATATAGTGCTCTCTATTCCAGTAATATAAAGAATTTGCAGATATGTCTATGATATTAAGGTAGAGACAAAATATTCAACTTCTCAAATTTCTCAAATATTCTTACCTAAATCTAGGATGTTTATTGATGGCTTCATCTGGAAAAAAGAGGGATTTTGAAGCTCCTCCTTCTACTGGCGTTGGCTTATATTCTGGCAGTGTAAACCCAGGACACCCTAACCTATGTAACACAACAATGAGATCCAAGTTGTAATGAAAATAGACTGTGATTTTAGAAGGGTCAGATGATCAGAGATTAGGACTCTAGCAGACAAACAGCCAACAACCACCTTCCACAGTGGTTAACACAGCCTTTTTTTAAAAGAAACCCCACTAGTCTATCATTAGACAGCAAACATGGACATTTTCAGTGGCTGAAGCAGGAAACTTCAGTACTATGTGGGGTACACACATTTTAGTGTGTTAGTGCTTGTTATTAATACTGACATGTAGCTGCATTCTATGCTTCAAAGTTTATCTCGAGCATAGGTTGATTGCCAAAGTAACTTATCCAGCTGTACTCTTAACAATCTACCCTTTTAAAAATATATGCTTAACCAGCTCTGTAAGAATTAGAGATAGTTTCAAGTGATACACATACCTTAAGTCTTATAACACTACTAGAACCCTGAAAACTCCTATGAGACAAATGTCATAAGCAAAGAAAAATTGCAGCTATCAGGTGTAAAATGCTGAGAGATATGCAAGCTAATCAGAATACACCCCTCCCCTTTGGGTAGCTCCATTTTAAGTTTCAGAGTCGCCTGAAACAAGAATAAGCTTTCAGTACAGCTGAGACAAAGGAACATTTGACAAGGCTGAGGTAAAGTAGAAGATTAGTTTCTCCATGCTGCACAGTAAAAAGGGCAAAGATTGCATTGAAAGACTCTAGTATTTGCATGGTTAAAAAAGATAGCTGATAAAATTACAAAGAAACTACTCAAAATACCAGGAAACACTCACACTTCCGAGAATATTATTTATGTTCAATATTGTTTCTTCTTCCTGGTTTCAGTAAGTTGTCCTACAACTTGTAAAGCCAGCTTCATCACTTACCTAAGTACTACATTGAAAACTGCATCCCTCCAGTTCTCAAGAAAGAAAACAACTTTCTGGTCCAGCAGTGAGGGTTCACAAATTTAGGAACTAGGGACATTCATTCAGTATCTAAGCTACAATTCTTTAATATTTAAGCATTTTAAATCATTCACTTTTGACTGAACTATTTTAATTTCAATAAACTTACTTCTTTACCTTTCTTCTGTCAGCACTCTAACAAGTTTTTTTGTCTTCTCAAATGCACAGATTTTATTATATACACGTGTACATGCCCAGATGCACACAGGCATATATATTATGTGGCAAAAAACTTCAACCCCATGAAATCTCAGAAATACATATTAGCAAGACTCCAGTCAAATCAACAAGAACTTGAATGGCAAGATAGCAAAAGGCAGAAATAATAAACTAAATTAGGCTAGCCTAGGGAGGGCAATCTCTGAGGGATGAAAGTATGTTTGGAATGACCCACAAGTCATAAACAAACTACATCTTATTATTTACTGGTTTTCACTGAAGTCCAATGTACTGCTCCTACAGCGATGTAAAAAGTATTTATCTACAAAGGGATGAAGAACTCCTCTCCCTTTATTCCCTTCAAGACAGGGTCCAAAACCTTCGTACGTAAAACTTATTAAATGACATAATGCACTGTAAGGTTGCAGGGGAAAAAAACCCAATTCTCTAATACAACTACTTAACCACTGGACTTGAAATAAATAAACTCTTATTACATCTAGTAAAACTCTAATAATGTGAAAGTGAATTTTATCAACAGTGTTCTTAAAAGTGCATTCATGGGGCATTATGCAGATATTTTGGCATCACTGCTGCTAAGCATATTTTGTATTGTTCCTTCTCTCAGCAAGAATTTTAGGCTGTTTTTGCATTCTGTACTACACTAGAAACTAGCTAGGAAGGCCAGCCACTTCTCTTCTACTGCAGAGCACATTTTTTACCATTGTAAGCATAAATATCTTCATTCACTTCACTGACCAGGCTACTAAGAACAAATGTAATAAATCTCTGCCTAGAATTTTATTTCAAAGGAATGTCACAAAATACAGTTTCTCATAAATAATGAAGTTCATCCTAAATTTAATTTCTTCAAGAATTCCTTTACACTAAACACTAAAAAGGATGAAATCTATACTTTGTAAGGGTACTATTAACCCAGGAGAGATGCTCTCCTTTCTAGATTCAGTAAGTAGAGTATTGTATAATAGAAGTACTAAGTCCAGGTGCCCCAAACTAGCAGAAGCTTGCATGTACCTTAGTGAAAAAGTGGTATTAAAAATAGATCAGATTAGCTATGTTTTGCAAATTACTACTTATAAAGATCACAGTATGCTAAATAGGTAAAGAGAAACCTTTTCTATATAATTTTCTGTATCAACTCAAGGTGGTAGACTACTCTAGACTTAACATTTTATGTTACAAATATTCAGTATTGTCTCCTAATACAAAATCATCACAGGTTAGAAGCAACCTAAAAATGTAAAAGATGCTTATTTGCTTCTCTTGTTGCAATAAAAATTTAAGAAACATGACTGGAACATCAACCCAAAGTACTTTAACCAAATAATATTTTTCTCTATTTCATTGAACATTTTAGCTGTATGCAATACTGAGAAAAAAGTGTCTAAGGAGAACAGGAGAATACTTTGACAACCTTCTCACCTTGGAAAGGATGTCACTGTGCAAACAGCCTCATTTTCTTTGAGCATAGAAGCAGCCTCTTGGCGTCTTTTCCTCATGTTGTCTTGCACAGTGTTGAAATCAGACATAGTTCCCCCATATGGCTGTCCAGGTGTTCCTTCAATCATGTAACTTCCATATTCTGGTCTCCAGAGTGTTGGGTGACTATAATAAGAGAAGAGCTACATTTAAATATTTCTGCAACTTCAAACCAGATGAATTATTTGTGAGAATTTCAGAAATTAATACCACTTGCAAGAAAATCTCCTTTATTTAAATATTTGACAGAGGAACACAATGTACCTTCCAATGTACCTCACCATCAGGAAGTGGTGAAAACAAAGCAAGGTGCAGTTTGGCAGTAATAGTGTTCCTGTGTAGTACAATAAGTAGGATCTGCCTGCACCAAATCACAGTCACCCTTAGCATCTGTCTCAAGCTTGGTTTCTTGGGGTTTTAACCAGAACCAGAAAATACACATCACTGCTGCTTTTCCACAGGAGAGGACAGGGAAAAACTTCCCTGCCATTCTTACATCTATATTTCTAGTTCTTTCAAAAATGGAAGAGTGCTCCTACAGACAACAGGCTTCCCCTATAAAGCCCTCACTTGCTCCTGTAGTCAAGAGACACAGGAGCAAGTATACATGCACATATACACATGCACATGTACTTTATGGGACAGAGGTTACTGCATACACACCGAAACATAATCAGAGCAAGACAAAACAAGCATCCAAACGGCAACTTCTGTGGGCTCACCATTATATTCTCCTTTATTTCAAAGCATAATACAAAAAGTGCATGGACTGCCTACAAGTGTGCTCAAAATCTTTCACTTCCTGAACCCCAGATTTATCTGAAAATATCAGTATCTGTGGTTTACAGTTTTACCAATAGCAGACTTGAATGTTAAGCCAGGTTAACAAAAATTTGCACAGTATCTTAACAGGAGGATCAAAAAAAAAATAAAATATTGGAAACAGCTACTCACTTGGGGTTTACCTTCTCCCCCTTGTCTTGCAGTGTTTGAACAATTTCTTCACCACAGAGTATCAAACGCACTTTCTTATTTTCATGGTCGAATTTTACCAACATATATTCCACCTTGTAAATAAAAACAAAACAAACAATTAAACAGTAAAGTTTAGTTCCGACACAAACACATTGGCACATAATCTTAAGCATCAAGTAGAAAAAAACAGATAAGCCACACTGAACTTTATGAAGGTTCAAAAACATTACTAACTACGAATGTAGTAAACAGTACTGGCAAAGATAGCTGCAGGCTTATTTCATCTGAAATAAAGACTTGAAATTCCTTGAAATTTCTTTCCCTCCATTTCTAATTGAAGATATTTCATGAAAAAAATCCTGAATTTGTACTTACCTCTACATTATTTCTAGACGAGAAAGAATTAAAACCCCATGCGAGCTACATGCAACCCACAAATATTTCACCCCATCAGTTACAGTCTCTTCTGCTGACAAAAAATACCCCAAACAAACAAAAAACTCGAAAGTTACTCTACGAGACATCCATTTACACCCATCACTTGTTGGAGCTATTAAAGACTAGCACTGTGTCTCATTTACACCACAGAAAGCCCACCGCTGTTGGTGACAGCATCAGCCCTGTCATTATGACACTCCAGCTCTTGGCATAGCACAGTGGTTTTCACCCCTGCTTGATTTGGCTTTGCTGCCACATTTTTTTCTCCTTCTGCCCAGCAGCGTACCTTGTCCCCAGAGCTCTCCTCCTGTCCCTGCACCAAGCTGCAACCCACATTAGATCCAACAATCCACTCGTGACAGCACTGCTGCATCCCAGCACTAGAGAATACGTTCCCCTAATTGACATTATCTGAAAGCAGCCAAACCTGGAACACCCTCATCTCAAACTTCTGGATCTCCATGCACATTTGTCAGAGCTCCTCAAAGACTTTTAGAATGCAACCTAGCACAGCAATCTAACAGCTGCTTGGACCTTGTAGCCCTTCAGTACAATCTATTTGCTAATACCTCTAGGTCAGAGGATGCTTAGCAATGTTCTAAAAGTGTAAAAGACAAACCAGCCCCCAGGTGTGGTGTGTTGCCTACCATGTAAAAACAGAAGTCACACATGGAAATGCATTACCAGGGTACTGGGTTTCAAACCCCTGGGAAGGGGTCTGGTGGTTTGGTCCACAGCTGGACCAGTGGTGGCTCCTTTTGTTGGAGGCTCTTGAACCACTGCCTCCAAGACTTCCAAAAATCATCTAACTGAAACATCAACTTATAGTTAAGAATTCAGAATGCAGTTTCACAGCTAGAACTGTCAGAGGTGCATGTGCTCCTCAGTTTCATTTTCCCACACTGTCTAGAGCCACATCCCTCTGTATTTAACAAAGGTGACTGCTCCAGTCCTAGGAGTTCGGATTCATGCATGATGCTGATGTTAAAGTTGCAGCACACCAACTCATGGCAATTTCTATTTTGTACAGAAGTCCAATGAAAATAGGAAAACAGCTTGCCAAAAGACAGGGAACTTGTGCCGTGTTTTACAGCACACCGTAAGTAGATTTGTGGTCTTCATGTTCTTTGGTTGCTTCAGTGTCCATGGAAGAGTTATTGCTTACTATGGTGACAGAAAATATAATCCTTAGTTGGGATTTGTGATTAAATCACAAGCAGTATTATCCAAGATTGTCTGTAATTCTACAGAATCTGATCAGAGACAAACTCTGCAGGGACTCATCCAGCAATTATACACATTTGCTGTATGTTTTCTAAGATCAAATTTTAATCTCCTGGAGAAAAAATAATGATTTCTCGTTTCTGTGCAGATTGCACTTTCTTGCATGATATATTTTGGCAATTGTGTGCATTATGCCACAATAATCTACTTGAGATAACTACAGACTATAGTCAACCAGAACACAGTTGAGCACTGATATAATTATTGCCCAGCACCAGTCTCTCCAGGGTCACTTGACCTTGAATATTGGAAAGAAAAAGGGACCTTCAGTTTCCTACCACATTCAGTATCATCTCCCACTTTGCAGAAGTATAATTCTCTCTATAATTGTCTCTAGGACCTGGCCTAATCTAGAGGGGGTATGCAAGCCCACAGGTGTGAGTCATTCAGACGGACACAGAATGGGCATCAAGCTCACCACACGCCTGGCCTCATCCCACAGTGCCTGTGGGAGAGGGTAGCAGAAGGAAGGGCACAGGAACTGCAGCTGCTGTTGAGACCTGAAGTTGAACATTTGTCCACTTTTACATGACTATGCTACTGTGATTAACCTCCGTCCGAGAAATCCCTCTCCAAATGTATCTACAATGGGCTGGTGGGGAGAACACTGTATTTCTCTATAAACCAAACTGCAAGTTTAAAAAAACCAACCAAACAAACCAAAAGTGTAAAGAAACACTAAGTCAAGAAGACAAATCTGAAAAAAATCAAAGTGTTTCATATTTCAAGTACAGTAGTGAATATATTGCATTTACGCATCTAGCTTTAGAAACAACTATTACTTTTGCCTGCAGAAACATCGACTACATCTTCAAAGCTGTCTTAACACACAGATGATCTGCCATTAATTTTAATGAGAAAAGAAAAAACTTCAGATGGCTGCCAACAGCTCCAAGTAACCCACAGAGTATTTTGACAACAGAGGGACTGACTGAATGGGCATCCTTAAAGAATGCAATTTAGGCTCATCAAAAGATTTAGCCTACAGCCACAAAGAAAGAAACAAATTCAGAGTACACATTTTTACATTCAACTTCAGGTCATCATTCACAGACTCCTCACATGTTTTTATCCACAACAAAGTTCAGAGAAATGCAGCCAAGCTGAGAGAATCAGCATGCCTGGCAGAGATTGCAGTCCAAAGGCCAAATATAAGGGGCTTCACCCAAAATCCATAATTCATTATTTTGCTAAACTCTTTAGAGTTCACTTTTCTCTATAATTTTCACTAGGCTCCTTAGCAAGAAGCAAAATACACATCAGATCAAACTACTGATGCAGATGGCTGACCAGCAGCCTTGCTTAGAGCCAGCAGACAATGCACCCTGTCAAGGCCACTTTGGACCCAAGTTTCCAGTCAGTGCTCTCATCGTGCAGCAAACCCTACACGCCTCTGTCTTCTGGCTGGCACACACTGCAAGGCTGCTGAGGACAAGATGTGGCATCCCAGCTCCTCCCTGCAGACTGACAATGCTCTGTGCAACCTCAGTGGATGAATCTCTCTGACCACCTCTGCTCTGCCTGGCTCACAGAAGTTCTGTGGTACCTTACCAGGCAAAGGAACAGCAATTTGGCCAGCCAGGTTGCAAAGCCAAAGCTGGAAGTCCATCCCCCTGTCCCATTCCAACAATTACTGAAACCTAAAACAAATTACTGTTCACAGCTAAATGCATTTAAAAAGCAAATACAATCTTAGTTAAAGCAAATACTCAGACTATCAGAACTACCCATGAGCCAACACAAGGGAAAACTGTTCTTTAGAGGTTTCCTTCCTTTAAACTACTGGCTTGCAGTGTAACTGCATCTACAGAGTATTCCACGCCAGCTCCCCTCCACTCCATTGCTGAATCTTCTCAAGAGGCACTATGCTCCATTAGCTTGCTAGCACCCAGAATGGTGCTACTTTACTCACTATGACCTTTTCTCACAGTTGGCTGCCAAGAAAATTTCAGGCTTTTGAAAATTCTTTCATACCACCTCTGTAAATACAAGTGAGACCTTGAAGTGTCTCAACTGCAGAGAACCACAACCACTCTCCATTCATTAAGTCAAACAGTTGTGCTGGACTTGTCTGGAGGCAATATGAAAGATGACAGCTCTCTGGAAATGGGTAAGCAAGTCTGAAATTGTTTGAATGCCTGAGTTATTTGACCATAATTACACATATTATTTCTGCATAAGGAATGCTTTTTAAAAATGAAGGTGTATCAGAAACAACCTGTTAGCAGTAATTCTAAGGAACAAGGAGAATCAAGTCACCATTATGCCACACTGTTGTCTCAAATGTGGGCTTGTTGTCCAGTGTGCAGTGCCAATGTACACACCACGAATGAGGTACTTCTATTTATTCTATCTTCAAGGTTGAAAGAGACCTTAAGGATCAGCAAGTCCAACTGTCAACCCAATACTGCCACTGTAAGCCCTAAATCACTAAACCACATCACCAAGCAAGACCTAGATACCTCTTCAACATCTTCAGGGATGGTGACTTTATCACCTCCCTGGATAACCTATCCCAATGCCTGACCACCATAATGGTCAATTTTTTTTCCTAATGTCTAATCTGAAACACTCATGTTTCAACTTAGGGCTGAATATTTCTTTATTCTAATTTGTGCCAAGCAAGGAGCTAGGTGATAACCCACAAAAGACTGCTAGCTCCCCTATCATCAAAGCTCTACACCATTTATACATTTTAGCAAAGATATCACAGTTCACTGACTACAAGTTACATAGTTCTCTTATTAATTCTACCTTCTCTTGGTTAAATGATTCTCTTGCTTCTCATGCTAGTTAGTTTGCATGCTCAGTACTTCTCTTGAGTTGGTGGGTTTTTTGAGTCAGTGGACCATGGTGGTGGGAATGTCTCCCTGCCAGGATTACCTTTTACCCAGTTGGAACTGATCTCCGCACAGTTGCTGAGTTGGCTTTGTTAGTTTCTTACTTATCTTGGGAGTTTTGCCAAATGTCCTTGTGGCCTGTAAATTCTGTGTCCTTTGTGCCCACTATCAGTAGTACATCCTTCACTAACCTCTACCCCTAGACCTAAGAGCACTGTAGTGTGTAAAGCCCTAAAACTCAACATGGCAATTCTACCGACAAATAATATATCTTTCTAACACCTGGATAGCAACATATTGTCCAAATACTTGCCTTGGTAGTGGTCTGCTTCCCAGTATGAAAATCCACCCTTGCACACTCAAGTTAACACCATCATGCTACCTACACAGGGAACAAAATCTAACAGATGAGAGTAAAGCCTCTGCTGTAGTGTTAAACATTAAAATCCTTTTAACATTCAAAATATTTGCCATGAGGTACTTCTGCCTATGAAAACACTGGTAAGCATGGAGTCTGGACTTTATTAAGGTGCCAGTGTTATATAATAGAAGAAAATAGTTTAGAAGAATGATTTGAAGAGAAGGGGTTTTTATAATGTGAAAAGCAATGAAAAAAAGCATTGCTTCATGCTTTCTATGTGTGAAAAACACTACCTGCATTAGCCTTGTACCACACTCCTGACCATCCATCTCAGATGTGGATGTCCCATCCCTGGAAGTAATCAAGGCCAGTTTGGATGGGATTTTGAGCAAGCTGGTGGAATGGAAGATGTCCTTGCCCAGGGCATGGACTTTTTGACAAGATGATTTCCAAAGGTGCCTTACAACGCACACCATTCTGTGATTCTAAATAAACCTGATCATAGGTGACTCATGGACCACTCCTGTTTCTCAAGGACCATCTTAATGACAGCTTCTTTCTCCTTCGACTGGACAGCTGTTACCTGGAACAATTGTTAGCAGTCTCCTCATACAAACCTTCCTTTAGGCCTGGAGCTTTAAGGGAAATTGAAAATTTTTCCTGAACACCCAAAGAGGCCTCATGCGTATTATTTACTGTTAACAAAAGCCACTACCAACATTTAAGTATTTTCATGCAGTTTGCCTCATATACTTATGTATGCAGTAGAAAATACCCTTTCACTAGTTATTAGGCTCACTTATGGAAAAAAGAGTAGTTCATCCATATATTTATTCATCAGTTAATGCATTAATAAAGTACCATTATCATTAAATGACAGTTGTGAGAAGAACAAAGTTTTAATAATCTGACTGTTCATTAAAGAACCTCTGCCACAAGTTTTCAGTGTTAGATGGAAAAAGCAGATTATTGTCTGTAGGTACAAATACTTCTGCTGGATGTAGAACATAATACCCAAGGTGGGCTTTTTTTGACACAGTTATCTTCACACCACTGATGTGATAAAGCACAGAGCCACAGAAAAAAACAGCTGGTAATGTACCTTTAATGAAAGCTTTACTGTCTTACAATAACTCTAATGCCTGGGGGAGCAAATTTCAGAGGAAAACAAGTCTGGAAGTGCCACAGAGGCTGGTTACCCTGTCTCTAGCCAGCAAGCTCCCACACTGCACACCGGCATGAGGCAAGGCATTTCCACACTCATGAGATTGCCACAGATGTTCTCTGCCACAGAAATAATTTCAAAAATCTGCAACAGGAGAACCAAGATTAAAATGTACTTCTCAAAATGCTTAATTTTGATCAAGCAGATTGGAAGTGCCAGTCCAATTAAAAAGCACTGTCGCCAGCTCTAAACAAAACCAATTCACGGAAAGCACGTCCCAGAAACAAAACTCATGTTTTACATTACATTGACAATAATGAAAAAATTAAGAACTTCTATGCCACATTAACTATTATCATAGACAAAACAAAGAGGATGCAGAGGCTCTCATCTCAGTCAATACAGCCAGCCACAGCTAAGTGCTCTCGCTTGTTCCCCCTCCCATGTGACAACATCAGGGCTGCAGATATTTCTGGGCATGATACAACGTGACTAGAGAACCTTCTGCACACACCACAAACCAGGAAGCTGGGTTATTGAAAATTAAAATTGAGAAGTTATAACCATTTGCATGATTTGATAGAAATAAGATGTGATGCATTACAGGAAGAAGTGTCATTGACTGCTGTACTATGTAACACCTGAGGCTAATATTAATAAAAAGACTAGGATCACGTTAACTTTAGCTGTCTGCAGCCAAGACAACTTTATTTATTCACCTGTGAAACAAAATGCTGCAAGTTTCTAATTTGCCTTTTGCATCAAAAAGAAAAAGAAAAAACCTGAACAACTGAATATGCAACATCAACAATAAAATCTTTCTTGTACCCATCCTTCCTCATACTGTTAACTAAAATAAGGCATCTGCACACCAAGAAGAGGTCCTGAGGGAAAACAGGAATTATGATAGAAAATATCCCATTATAAAACCACAGCAATCCACCTGATATCCACAGACGGAAATACACCGTGAACAGAATATTTTGTTGTCAGAAATATACAAACAGTAGTTAATTTAAGCTTCTCTTATTAAAATCTGAGGTTGGGAAGGAGGAAATCAATGTTTACTATGGGGGTGGGTCAATATTTATGACCAAGTGCAGCTTGCTTTGGGGGGGAAAAAAAACTCCTAAAAAACCCCAACCAACCACCCAAACAAGCACGCAAAAAACCCTAAATAAAAATCAAAACAAAATTCCACACAACAGAAAAGCCCAAAACTTCCAAACTAGTTTTCATTGATTACAGAATCAAATTTTCGAAGAGCATCTCAGTATGAACTACAATGAGTCTTGCATGCCACATACACAGTGCATCTGGCAGTACAGCTCTCAGGTAGGTCACTGGTGTTGCACTACAACCCATACACATCTTATCACCCAGCCACTGGAAGAGCTGAGCAAAGGAAGATGACGCAAAATTATCAGCCATCATGGGGTTAACCCACTGTGCATGTTTTGAGAGCTAGAGGGTTTAGTTTAGGTTTTCCCTGATGCCAGGATTAAAACCAGGCAGAAAAAGTAGTTTCATGGCAGTCAAAGTATCCAGGGAAGGAATAAACATGAAGACTCTTCAAGGGCACCTATCTTGCTCAAGAGTTGTATTTCTGTGCTTTAGTGTATTCTTTTTAAACGCTGCATACATACACACGTACAGCTGTCAGGCAGCATAAGCTGATGCACTAACATCGTACCTTCAGACCCAGCCCCAGAAACACCACTGTTTGAAACAGCAGGTATCCATAGAAGAGATGTTAAAGAAGCACTAAGTCTATTTGTAAACAAATAATTCCACTGTCCCTTTATTTAGCCAAATAAAGCTCAGAGAGAAAGGGTGAATAAGCAGACATGACAAATAACAAAATCATTCAAGAGTGCTGCGTGCCCCCAAGCGGCCAGTGGGTGAGCACATCGATTACGGCAGCGCCATCGAGATGCATCTGCACATGCCACATTTGGCAGAGGCCACCATGAGGAATTTCTGCATTTAAAAAAAAAATCAAAAATGCATTCTGTTTAGGGAATTTCGCTGGGGGACGGGGAGACTAAAAGCATTTGTCTTAAAATTACAAAAATGCAAAAAGATTTTAAAGACTTCAGTCTACTGTTAGCTTTAATATAGGAACAAGATTACCAAAAAAAGCTTTTAAAAAAGCGATTTCTGCACACTGGTATACTGCAGCAGTTTGTACAAAGTAACAATGTGAGATCATCATAGTATTGATGATGAATCTGTACAATGACTTGGATTAATTGTTTTTTTTTAAAGACCATACATTTTACTGGCATTCTGGAAAACACAACAACTATTTTTTGTGATTCTATTTTATTTATAACATATAAAACAAAAAGCTAGTTAGAAAGCTTCAGATAAACATTAAAGAAATCCCACAACTCACCATACAATTATCTAAGTGGTTTGGATAGATGGACAAACATTTTGCAGCATGTAAAGTTTAAAGAAACCATAATAAACTGTCTATTCTTGTTGTCCATGTAAGTCAATGTCTATCTCAGCTTCAAAGCTATCATATGGCATCTTGTTCCACAGGGCACCTAGGCTTTGTAAAATAAGTAATTATCTTAAAAGGACATCTGCTCTTCTGGTCCATCAGGTTTGGCCAACTTTCTTTTAAAATGAAAAATGAACACTGCCTTTCTGTACACCATGATGCTTTCTGAACCTACTCCATAAGTTCTGGTCCTTTCTTATCTCTTCTTGAACATTTTTATGCATGTGTATCTGTCCCTCACCAAGCCCCACTGGTTGTCTTTTTAGCAAAGAGATGATGAAAACTTCCTCTGTGTATGTTAGGGGTAGTACCTGTACTTATTTTACGCAGCTGGTGAGCTAGATTCACCATTGCTAAACAATGCCCTAGATTTTGTTCCTGGTTTTAAGTGGATGACAGGCAAACTGGAGCCTCAAATTGTGTGTATCTGAACCCAAATTCATTTCCTTAATACACAGGAATAATTTTACCAGTCTGAAGTTCTGCAGACTGTAATGTGACATCTACACCATGCTACTGTCCTGGAAACACCCAAAAACATACCAGGCTAGAAACTGTAACAAAATACTAATGCAATAGCTACTTCCCTGGAAAGAATCACTCAAGAGGAAATGCAGCTCTTTTCACAGCCTAGCCTTTCATTATGAAGAAAAGAGAAAGTTTTCAAGAGAGTCATGCATCTCCTAATGAGAAGCAACACCTTTGGGACATTCTGGTAAGAAACCTCTGGCCTGTCATAGCTCCTGAGAAGGGCTGCTTTGCTTCTTGCATGAGGAAGTGCTGATAAGCACACGTTCGTTTTAGTTCTCATTTAACTTATTTATAAGGTATAGTTGAAAAGGAGATAAGGAGAGGAATGAATTGAGTGTACAGGAGAAAGATCAAAAGAAGCTTAAAAAGGACTGAGAAGAGGTAAAAGGAAGGAAAGAAAACAAACAACCAAAACCAAACTAGAATTAACTCAGTAAGACTTTAACTCTCAAGCAGTGCAGTGGTACATTTTTCATACTGCCTCATACAGAGCATTATCAAGTCTTTTTAAAGGCCTCCAAATTTCACTTCAAGTTTGCATTAAGAAAACTTTTAAAAAGTTGAAGATGCTTATTGTGTGCTAATTCCCCACACTGATAGGAACAAGACTCATACACAACAAAAGGGTCATTATGTCCAATTTCACTAAGCAAGGCTGAGCAAGTCAGATTCCTACTTCATTCATATGTACTTTAAAATAAAACTCTCATGTTTTGCCCATGCTTGCTTTCTAAATCCCTTCCTTCTGAGATCTCCTTCTGGCACACATTTCTCAAAATTTTCTTACACAGCTCCTCCTTCATCTTTATAGACTGTGGAAGACAAGTATGACATGGACATGTGAATACATATGTATACGTAGTTCAGTGTGAAATGCTGTGACTCTACACTTGTGTGCGCTCTCAGCACAAAACAGCAGCAGTGAGCCTTGCCAAGGGCCAGCCATTCCACTTGTCTGATCCGAGCATCCGTATAAAGCTCCAAAAGGAAATTTAAGCAACGTCTGTCAGTTAGAGGAATGCAATCAGCAGACAAGAGGTGATGAACAGCACAGGAGACTACTAATGCACCGGCACAGAAGGGAGCTTTTTGGGATAAAAGCTGGGAAGCAGCAGAATAGGCTAGCATCTGCCAAGTTGCAGAAACTAATTGTTTCATATAGTATCTGCTTACTGTACTAGAGTTCTGAAACACAGTACTGAAAAGCTGCAGGTTTTTGATTCTGCTGCACAAAAATGAAAAAAAATAAACCATGATCACAACTCTGCAACCCCGAGGTCAAGCACACATTATTGGATGGAAGAGGAAGATGAGAACACAAGGAGATCATAACTGTTAGCTTGACAAGATCTCACCAGCAGATGTAATTGTTGCCCGAACTTTGTGAGCATTAAGACAATGATAGTAAGGCGGGGTTTGATGAAGGATAATGAGATACTTCACTGTTTCATAATCTCCACAGTCAGGAGAAGTCAAGCATAAACAGGGAGGTCAACTGTCAGTTTTAAATGGGGTAGAAAGATGATTAAGAGGCAGAGGACCTTTACCTGCAATGCAAATTTAAGGAGCCCTTTGGAAAGTTTTTTTTAGAGAACTCTTACTCAGTTACACTCATATTTGGTAAGCTTTTGTTTTTTACTACTGCATAGGCTTCATGGCTATGGAAAATGGAGTAAAAAACAACTTACCTCAAAACAGACAACAGCTCTTGGTTCTATTAACACTGCAAAAGCAATGAAAGGGCTAAATTTTCAAAAGGCAGCAGAACTAGTTTTGACCTTTCCAGCTCTTTACTCAGGACAGGATGGGAGCACTAGGGAATGCTACCCTGCAATGTAAGCTGTGATTCTGTCTCACTCCCTTCAAAACAGATGCTGTCACCATGCTCTGTTAGCACTGAGCCTTAACACTTCTGTCTGACACCCAACAAACAGTACATGATGATTCTCCACAGCTTCATTCCCTTGGAACCCCAGGGAATGGAGTCCCTAGGAGCCCAAAAGCACCCCAAGGGAACCCCACAGTTCTGGAATGAGTCTTGGAACACACACTGAGAAGTGGGAGTCCTAATGAAGCAAAAGCTGGTATCTACACTCATGAGCAAAGACAGCATTTCCTTTTCACAGCAGCATCACCTAGACAGGGAACAACCTTTCAAGTATTCACACGTATGTCCTGAAAGACAAACCCAGTATGTGCTACTGAAGTTGGGTTTTTCCTCATAAACATTCCTTTAAAAAAATTACAAAATACATTTTTCACTAAACACAATCACAGAAACATCTCTTGAACACAAAAGTAATTTTGCTTATTCTGATATTATCTCTACCATTAAATGAGGGCTGTCATCTTCATTCTTGATTTCTATCTTCAAGAAGTTTTTAATACAATTAAACACCCCAGGCTATTAATTTATACATGAAGGTCAAAGTGCAAAGAAGACTTTTTATGAAAACTGTCCAATTTGTCAGTTGATTTATCTAAGTTGCAAAAAATGTGGTGCCACTTTCTAACAACTAGATATCTGAGAGGAAAAATGGAAAACAAATGTACTGCCCTCTGCATTAGTCTATCTACAGCACCGCTCAAATAAGTTATGGACTGAGGTATGGTTCTGTGTTTGCACAAGAGCAAACTGGCTACAAGTACCCAGTCCATTAACACACTCCTAAATGCTGTGTTACATAAAAATATGTAACTGCATAGCACAGCAAAACAAAGTTGCCACAACACCTGAGTCTATTAGCATTTGCTAAAATGAAGAGGTAGACAATGAACCAGGTTACCCGACCTTCTCTGAATGTTAAGCTATTTCAAATACAGCTCTCAGCTCCTTATCAAAATCATCTCTGCAGTGATACTGCTCTTAAAATCCTGCCTCTTGCCAAGCTGGGGCATGACAGAAGAAAACCGTGAATCTCCTTTAACATAACACTCCACTATTTATCAAACATAAACACTTCGTTCAGCATGGTCCCCACGCCAAAGGAAGAACGAGGCTCCCAGAGTCCAGTCTCACAATACATCTAAGATTACCAAGTGATCAGCTGCGGGTGCTGCAGGGGCTGGTTGTACTCGACCCTTTTCCCCACACACTCCTGGTACTTTTCTCACATTAAGCAGAGCTTGTTGGCTCTACCTGTGAAAGAGCTGAAGCTCTGCTGAGAAAACCAATCACCCTAAAAATCTGAATAAAAGAAGAGTTTTCAGCTGGTTTAACTTTTTGAACAGTAACAACACAAGGCAGGCAGCAGAAACACAAGCCTGGAAGACAGGGAGGGAAGCTGAACCAGCTTGCTAGTGGATCAGCCTTAGCTATCTTGTGAAATCTCACTCCGAGAAAGCAAGGACAACTAAAATCTAACACCCATTGAAAAATGAGTACCATCTCTTAAAGATTAATGAGAAAACCCTCAAGCTAAGTTTCAGAGCAACAGGAAGACTCTGTCTATATTCCTGGACTCAAGACTGTGAGACTCTTTTGTCTGCGTAACCTCAGTCATACAAGACATGTGGGAACACAAACGTCAGACGGGGCTAGATAAAAGTATATTTAAACTTCCTGAGTCCACAGAACTCTAGCGGCAAAACTCGGTGGTGTAGGCTACACATTCATTAAACAGATTTTAGTAGCCAAGCCCCCACTCACTCATGGAAGCAGCTCCTGTGCACTGACACTTGCCCTGCCTTTAAATTAATTATAAAAGGGGTTCATTTAAAGAAGAGCTGACATTAAAAGACAAGTTCTCTCAAGGTGCACACGGTGAACAACAGTCTCCTATGGCAAAGAGCATCTGTGAACAGCTATTACTTGAGTAAACTTTTTTCATGAATGCTTTTGCTGCTCAGAAAGCAAACTGTGCATGAGACAGAGATGCAATGGCCAAGTCCCCACATTGCTCGTATCCTACTCTGCTCTTCCAACTTCCCTGCAGCCACATCAAGTGACCCGTGCCGGACGGCAGCAACACCACGGACAGGGACGGCTCCTAGTGCAGCACATGGGAAGCTGCTCCCCGTCTCCTGGGGCTCGGATGAACAGAGGAGGCAGCGCTCGCTCCTTGCGAACTGCTGTCAGCCCGTGGCACAGCCGAGAGCAGGTTTACGAGGCAACACGCCCAAGACCTGGGACTAGAGTTACGGTCCTCGGGCACAAAGCACCTGTAACAAAGTTCAACTCGTGACCCGAACGATCATCCTGGTCCTGGTTCAGGAGGCAGGCTGACATGTACCGGCCGCCCAGGGAGCTCTGGGGTGGAGCGGGGCTCGGCGGTCCCTTTCACCCCGGGATGCAGGAGGAACGCGCGAGAGGGCCGCCACTGCAGAGCCCATCCCTGCTCCTGCTTCCTCACTTCCCTCCCAAAAATCGAGTCTGAGCCGAGCAGGCACTGCCTTAGGCTGGAGGCAGACATGCGTTACTCAGACACATCGAGACAGCGTAAACAAACCCCGGGGAAGGAGCGAGCACCGCCGAACATCGCGGCCCCGGGAGTACCCGCACCTCCCGAGGGGCTGCCCGGGCACCCGGCCGGTGCCAAGCGGAAACGCTCAAACTTCTTGTGGCGCTTCCGACCC
>VWZU01010897.1:229376-269381 GCA_013397095.1 Sterrhoptilus dennistouni
AACCCTGCCGCCAGCAGCGACCGTGAGCGCCGCTGCTCCCAACGCCCGGCCCGCGGCCCGGACACAGGGCCCGGCGCTGTGGCGGCGTGAGGGTGTCCCCGGCAGGACCGGGTTCGTCGGGCCGGGCTGGTGTTCCGGGGGAAAGGGACCCTTGTGGGCCCCAGAGCGCCGTAATAAAGGCCCTGACTGAAAGGCCCTGGGGCGCGGACAGTGTGCGAACGCTGCTGTGTGTATTACAGTCAGAGCACCCGGATAAAACGCGATGCTCGGAGTGCGGGGAGTGAAATCCAGAGAGGTCGCGCCTCGTCCCCCGTGGAGCCTCCTCTGCGTCCCTCCGGCCGCGGAATCCACATGTCGTGGTGTCCAGTACAAACCCAGCTCGTGAAGATGCAGAAAATGAGTTTGTTACCTGGGAGTTGTCCTGGAGGGATTTACAACACCATTGTCTCAGCAAAGGGGATGCGGGGACGTGTCAAGGCGTGTATTTCACATTCGATAGAAAGTAGAAGGCCTATTAGAGTAAGTCTGTGAAGAGACAAAAGGCTGAACATAACGAAGAGACAGTTTCTCACTGCTGAGAAGCAGAAATTCATTACTCCTGGTCCCTCATTGTTACATTCACAAAGCTCATCATAGACTGCAGGGACAGGCAGGGCTGGTATGGGATAAACCAATGCTCTGAGGATTAGTGAGGTATTTAAATTGGGATATAGACCACTAATGGATGAAGTGTATTATTAGATATTTCATTAACTGAATGATTATACTTACAAGAACTTCTAAATTGTCTTTATTCCAGGATATGAGGTGCCTAAAGGATAGAATAAGCTCCCAAGATAATAGCATAACAAAACAAATGCATTAGTGGAAGATACCAAATATTAAAGCAAAATGACTCAAAAGTATTTTAGTGACGGAAGTTTCTACGCAAAGGGCAGCTCTGACAGAACAGTTATACAAACAATTTATAATGAGCTGGTTTTTTAGGAGCACATGATTTAAAAAAAAAACCCACAACCCTCATGGTTTTGGCTGAAATTGTGCAGGCTGGCCTGATTGAAAGCAGTGCTGTTGTTGGTGCTGTAGTAGATCTGGAGATGGCTAGTTGACTTAGTTTGGGGGACAAGAAAACAATCTTTTCTTCTAACTAAAAAATCCTGCAGCCTTTTTTATTTTTGAAACAAGAGGCCAAAAGTCTCACAGCTGGCAATAGCAGTCTGATGAGGCATATCTCTCATGTGGAAAGCAAGTTGTACTTTATTTCAGATCTGAGGGGACAAAGCCTTGTTTGAGGGCAACTGCACCCAAATATCAAGATTCCGTGTTGGTGCTGTCATGTTGCCATCCAGCCTCAGCTTTTCCACAGCTCTGAGTTAGAGCTGAAGCACCTGGGGAGTCCTGGCAGTCTTAGGCAACATCTGTGTTAGCCCCTTTCTGGCTCTTGGGGCAGTGAGCCTGGGTCTGGTGCAAATCTTGTTGTAGCAAATCAAAGTTAACATTGTCATCTTATGAATCTGAGCCAACCTGTCTGTACTGTTTAGGGTCCATGCTCTCAGCTCACTTGGCTGACAGCAAGAGCCCTGTGTTACTGAGAAACTTATCTGGAAGAATTGGGTATTTGGTATAACCCCAGCTGCTTTGAGTGTGCTGGTGTGTAATGCACTGTAAACAATTCCAGCAACATGCACAAAATTTTGAAATTAAGATCAGTTTTATTATATTTCAGGCTGCTATTATGCAGCCTGTACTCTTCAGCTGACCACCAATGCTACTCTTTGACCTGAAATTCAAGGGCACAATTTTCAGTGTCTTGTCTTTCTCAGTATTTAAACTCTGCTCATTTTTGTGTTATTTAAGTGCCAGTATTTGCTCTATTTCAAGTCCTGTGTGCTTAGTCTCATGCTATAGAGCTAATACATTGTTTATAACAGAAAATCAAGATATTTTCCTTTTGCTGACAGGCCAGCTCTGTTTATGAAGTGTTCACTACCTTCAGCTGAAGCTTTTTCCCCTCTAGTTCTAATGTATGTGTTCTGGCAGTGTGGGGTGATCCATTGTGGAGGACTAAACCATTCTAAAGTTGACAGCATCACATGCAGAAATGTTCATTTGCACATCACCTAAGATATGGCTTCAAGACAAACCACCATTGTATAATATCTGCCCACATGCTTAATGTTGTATAATTATTTCCAGTACACTGAGTATCATGTGTAATTACTTCCAATACACTTAATGTGAAAAAAAAGCTTCTCCAAACATACAGGCAGTGCTTTGAATGATGTTATTAGTTTACTCTGTACCCATATTCCCTGCCCCAAGGCTTAACTACTTTTTCTGAACAGCCCAAAGGAAATCATTGAGGGAAAAGGTTGATGTACCTCTAATCTAGTAGGCTGATTGGAGGAGAAAATGTGACTTGCAACCTGCACAGCAAGGAGCTGTTTGACATGTTCCTGCCTTTCTCCACAGAGGATAACTCACTTTGTGTTTTGTTTAGCTGCAAAGCTATTCAAATCAGCTGCCACTAAATCTAAATAGAGTAGCTTTGCTTTTTGAGAATATACCCACTGGGAGAGATGAAAGATATGTAGACTCATAGGTGAGGCCACTCCTACAGATTCCTTTCTTTTACTGGCTGTCATTAAAAGTAATAAGTAATGAGCAAACATCTTGTGATTAGAAGGAAGAAAGAAAGATTTGTTTTACTTCGTGAATCATCTGCAAAACAATTTTAAAGCAGCTTTGTTCAAGGTGATTGTTGAGCTGTCATTGCTGAATATTCTGTTATTCTTGGAATAAAATGAAAAGACTTCAAATGAAACAATCCACTTCCAAAATTTTGAAATGGTATGTTTGGTAGGAAAACATCTTTTTTCTTCTTCTTCTTCTTCTTTTTTTTTTTAATCAAATTTTTATGCTTCCAGGTCTGTAATTTATGATGCACTTTTGTCCAGTATAATTGACTCAGGTGAGCAGCAGATGCAATAACTGCTTCCTTTTGAGTGAGGAGGCCTCCAGATATTTCCTGAGGCACTAGAGAGATCCGTACTCAGTCAGTTATTTCTTGATGCAGAAAGTCTTGCTGACTAGCAACTTGGATTAAATGATCTGTCTAGAGGGAGAAGGAAGTCAGGACACTGAAAAGATTCAAGTAAAGGATCTTCTGATATATCTTCCAGTTAAAGTCTTCCTGTTCTGCATTGAGGAATATGACTAATAGGGACTTTTTCTGGCCTAACTAATAATGCTTATTCCTCTCCAAGCTTCTCAATTAGTGTATAAGAGACAGTGTTGTGGCTTGTCAGTAATGCTTTAAAATTTCTCTTTTTTTGCTGTTTCCTGATGTAGAAATTACTGTAGTAGCATTAAGTTATGTCATGAGTCTAAGTGGTGCATTTCTAGGATGTTTTTTGGTGATTTTTTATTGATAACCATTGTTTTTGAGGGTTGGAGGTTTTTACTTCAGTAAGGATGAATTGTGCATTTCAGTCTATAAAGTTTTGTGCATTTATGTAAAAAGAGAATATAATCACATCGTTTCACCACTTTGGTCTGTATTAGCATGTTCCTTTTGCAAGGAACTTGAATTTCTCATTTCTGAGTAGCCCACATATTCTTTTGCTGTGTCTGTGGACAGGACATGATTATGGTGACTTGACTGACTTGGGCATATCTAATCATGCCATGAATGCATCTGGCAGTAATCGCAGTTGTAGTGTGTGAATTATTCTGTGTGCACATTGCTGAGCTGCCCCCTCTCAGAGTGGTCTGGCATGGGGACTGATGCCCATTGCATCCTGTTCACTTTTTTCTCCAGCCACCACCAGTTCCCTTGGAAGTGCACCCTCCTACCAATTCAGCTGTCACTGTGTCCAAATCTGTCCTAAAGAGGCTCTTTGATGATGTCCACAAGCTACAAGGAAGGTATTCCAAAGAAAGCAAGAAATTCCAAATTATTTTCTGGTTTATCTTCTTTCCAGCATCTTCCAAGATGGACAGCCTTTATTATAGAATTATCTTTATATTCTTGTCCATAGGCTGACCTGTGGGGTTTTTTTTCTTAGTAGATAACTGTGTAATATAAAATAAAAATTATAGCAAAGCCGAGGGCTACCTTCTCATCCTCTCTGCATGCCAAGTTGTTGTCTTTAATGCATCACTTCATTCATTGTGAGTATCAGAAGCAGTGAAATTTTTTAGACATAAGAAAAATAGTGGCTGAGTGCAAAGTTCTTCCAAAGACTCTGTTGATGATTAAGCTTTACGAAAGCCTGAATTCAGAGTGTGCATCTTAACAAAGCAACTGAGTTCCTTGGTTACTTGAATTCCCACCACAGGCAGGAGTATAAGTGTGTGCACTCCTTTGGCACACATGTATCCTCTTGAAGGACAATACACCAAAAAGTCCTAATTCCATCATCAACATCTCCTGAAAAGAATCCACAAAGCCACAAATATTAGTTGAATGTGGGCTGGAGCATTCAGAAGTTAGTTAAAAAGCAGAATAAATAATTTATATTTTTCTCTTTAGTAACTGTCTCATCTTTCTTGCCACACTTAAGCTGTAGCATATTTTTTACATGAAGTTTTACGGCTAAGAATAAAGTACTGATCCTTAGTGAAAAACATAGTAGAATTCCTAAGTAAGATGCATTAGTAGCAGTTTTAATGTCTATTTTAATATCAGTTTTCAGTCATCAGTTTTTTACAGGCTGGAATTAAAAGCAGAGCCAGTGAGCTGCATTGCCAGGTACACCCCAAGCCACTGAAAGGCAGAGGGGCTGTTGTACTGTCTTGTGCTCCTGCCTTGGGGTGGGCCTGGGCTCAGTGGTCCCACTTGGAGGCATATTCCTCTGCCAGGCAGCAACCCAGAGCCACAGGCTTATCCCATCCTGGGAGCAGTTTGATGTGCCTTAATGTAGTGAAGTCTCCCTGCCAGAGAAAACAGACATCTGAAAGCTGTGTAGATACCAAATATGAATTTGATTCTCCCATACTCACATTCCTTCAGGCCATGTCCAGCTCAAGATACTAGACTGCCACACTATTAAATCTGGAAATACCCAGATACCCACAAATTTCCCAAGACAGGACCTGTTTTTCCCCCCACTTTGTGTATTTGTTCATTGCCTGGCAGCTTGTGTGTTGCAGTTCTGTCTCCTTTCATCCTTCAATATTGTTACTGCAGTATAAGTTATAGTTCCTGGTGGGAGTAGTCAATATTTACAAAACTGCTCATCATGTAGGCTTTTGGTCAGGTAACAATGAACCAACTGGGAATAATTGTCTTGTATTTTAAAGGGCCATGTCTCCAAATTTTTACTTACAAAGTATTTTAATTTCTTCTACTTCATATTGTATATTTGATTTTATTTGGAGTATTAAGTTATGTTGAAAACTTGAAAATTATTGGAAATGCATTCCCCTTGTCTCTATGAATGAAATTGGTTGGTTGGTGATTTTTTAAAGAGTTTAGACAGATGAGTGCCAAGTCAAAACAGTAAGAAGAAACCTTGGCAAAAGAGAGCATTTAGAGAGGAACTCAGTATTTGCTATGACATACTCTTTGAAGGTTACTGGAAACACCATTCATACCTCCTAGGTATTTCCACCAGATCAGTACTTCTCATGGTCTCTCTTCCAAAGACAAGTTACGAATGTTTTGGAGACTCCATTTCAAAGAGAAATCAAACATGATACTGAAAATAACCTCTTGTGAAATCTCTTCAGGTGGACTAATTGATACAATTTTAAAAGTTGGCCTCCTACTTAGAGTTACAACACTTTGTAATATGTTGCTGTTATTTATAGCACTGCTGAGGAACTCACAGGTGGCCTTGTGTACAGGTAGACAAGCAGAGGAGCAGAGATGTCAGGCTGCTTTGTGAGGGATACAGAAGGCTTAATTTAAATACCTGAAATAATTATTGCTTATCTTCCTTATCTTTAGGCCTCCAGCTCTAAGGTTGATGCAGTTCTCTTTGAGTAAGACCCTCAGTTTCCCATAAAGCCTGCCATGGAATTACTGCATAAGAAACAGTTGCGACAGCCTGCCAGGGCTGCTGGCAGTGGAGAGTGACAAGCCTGCCTGCAAGGAGAGGCAGCCTGCGGGTTGCAGAGGGCTTTGCAGGCAGGTACACAGCTTCCCTCCATGTTGTGCCCCACTGCTGTGCCCCCCTTCCAGCAGGGATCACCAGGCAGTGAACTGGCCAATGGTTTGTTAGATATGGTTCTTGTTCTGCACTCTCTTATCTGACTGCTTTTATCTACGTAGCTAACAGGAGCCAGGAACTGGTTAGTGGCATCCCTGCCCTATGGCAGCACTCATGAAACAGCATAATTGGTGGGCTGCAACCCTGAAAGGCATTTAATACAGAAACAGCAGTGAGTGAGACATGGAGGGGAGAGCACTGGATCAGAGTGGGCTGTTGGAAAGGTCAGAACTGCTGAGGGATGTGTTGGTGTGAGCTGTATATTTCCTGGCAAACCCCTGATGTCAGGCTCAGAGATGGATGGTGACCTACTTATTTCCTTGTGCAGAAGGTCAGAGGAGCAGGTAGATGGAGTGTGTACTGTCCTCACCTCTTCTTAGACTTGTTGTCTAGGAAGGGCTGACAAACCATATTCTCCTGGCCATTCACCAGTGGATACTAAACCTGTGATGATAAAGTAAGAAATACATGTAAAAGCTTTTAAAATAGTGGCACACCTTCATATATTGAGTATGTATTTCTAACCTTGCTTTGCACAAGGTTCACATTTCAGTTGCTTATATCCCCTGTTTCAGCTCAAGCTCTCCTATATATATATGCATAATAATAAAATACATGCATTCAGGAAGATTTTTACTTCAAGTATGAAGAAATAGTTAAACCTGAGCAGGTGAGGTAAGAGTTGGAACCCAAACCATGCTTCGCATTACCAAATTCCCCAAGGCTCCATTGTTCTTATATTTGAGGTTTATAGAAAATAACCACCTGGTTTCTCTCCTGTGCCTGTAAATGATTATATTCCTCACATTCTAACCTCTCCTAATACTGCCAGTAACAGCAATACAACCTCCATGTGGTAACCCAGTTGTTCACATCTGTAACTTCTTTAATCTTTGTCCAAATTCCCATTTCTGCCAAAGAATGCATCAGTCACCAAGATAAAACTCAGGGAAATGTAACCCTTGCCCCAAATAACCTGTCATGAACTGTAATGTTTTATCACGAGAACTGTACTTTGCACAGTTGTGTAAAAGAGCAACCATCTGCCTGCCAAACCTGCAGCTCTCTCACGCTCCGTGGCGCTGACACCAGGATTCCCAGGTTTTGCCTGTCGGATTAGCTGTTACCAGCTGTTCTTTCCAAGGCCAAAGCTGTTGTGTAGCAGCACCAAGGCAGCATTGTTGCGTTTGTGCCCTGCACAGATCCATGCTTGGTACAAAGAGGCAGAGAAGACTGCGAGGTTCCCTCAGTGCAGGCTGTTGGGGGCATACAGCAGCAGAGCAAGAAGGAAGAACAGCAGATACAGCCAAAAGATTCCATGCTTAAATAATTCAATCTAATGCTAGTTATAACCTCCCTCTTCGTGTGCATATATGTGCGCAGGTTTTGGTCATATGGATCACCCCCTGAGAAACCTTTGTTATTCTCAAATTTCTCATGATTCCAGTCTGCTTTAATCTTCTTTTTCATAAGAGCTGTGTAATTCTGTGGCACTCCACCAAGGAAAAGGCTTTAACTGTATCATGAAGGGGTTGTTCAAAATCCCAAGTAGAAACTTGTGTATTACTACATGTAAGAGAAGATGGAATTTATTAATAAGCCTAAACATGTTCCAGGCATCTCGAGTAAAACAGGCTGTTAGCTTGCTCAGCAAATACTAGTGAGGCTGAACCACCAATTTGCAAATAGACTGGCTGTATCAAGAAAGATGACATTGGCCTTCCACTGAATAGTTCAGGTATTTGAATAATTTTACATTAGATTTTTATCTTTCTTTGGCAGCTTGTATTTCTGGATGGAGCTTCAGGTACTGGGAAATGGGTGGACTATAAGCTGAATAGATCTGCTTTTTCCCAGTGAGAAACTGAATTGTGTGAAGGAACAGCTCTTAGCTGCTGTCTCACTGCTGCTTCCACACGCTGTATAAACACCACTGTTGGAAGTAGCTATGGATCGTGGGCTGCAGGGTCTTTGGTGGCGTTATCACACTTTTTTCTCAGCCTTTGTTGCAGAAAGAAGGATGCAGTCCTAAATGACCCAGGAGGCTGTTGAGAGGTAAGGGATAGATTCTCAAAGACAAAAATGCTACAATTAAACAGACACGTGCAGCTCTCAAGGGATGGCTAAGTGCTTTGGAAACACCTCAGTAAACACTACTCAACATTTTAGGCCTCTAAACATATTAAAAAGGTAGCTTTCTCTTAGAGTTCTTTATGTTCACCTTATCACATTATTGCTCAGCCTTTGAGCCAGGCTATAAAATTACTGTCAGGCTGCAGATGGCTATTAGGAGAAGCCTGCAGGACACATAACAATTAAAGTGTCTGCAAAAAAGCTGCACAGGTAAAGTTACACGTTTGGGCTTGACATTGTCTAACAGCTCATTTCCACATAAAGAGGTTCTGTGCCCTTCTCCCTGTCCTCCTTCTGCCTTGGCCTACCTCTCATTACATGCACTGGCTTGTGTCTTCTGACCCTGCACCAAGCCAATTCTAATTACTGGAATTGAGAAGAATATTAAACTGGAAAAAAGGTGAATCATTTGTGATAGCATATGGAGTTGACTTAAAGCATGAATGTACTTTTGAGCACAGTGCTAATGCAAAGGATGTGACTGGATCTGGGTCTAAAGAAAGGAAGAGGAGGAAAACTAATCAAGAGCTTTATAGCAATGGAGATCTGGTTAATGTTCTTTGTGGTAAAGTGCCACTACTCCTGAATAACAAATGGTCAAATTCTATTCATGCTCAGACCAGCATCATCCTGCATATACATGTTATCTTTGTTTGTCATTATGGTTTTGTCTTTCACAGCATGGGTGTAAGTGGATAAAGCTGGGACTGCAGTATGACAGACCAGTGAGACACCAGCAACAGGGCTTTGCTCTCAGGGAGGGTGGTCAATAGCAGTGGCATGTTCTATAAGCTTGTCCCTCAGCTCTCTCCAGGAGATAACAATCTCTCTTGCCAGCTCCATGGGACTGGACTAAGGTAGGCTTTCTTTCTTTCTTTCTTTTCCTGACCCCTCACCTCGTTTTTCAGCTGTTTTTCTTCCTATCATAGATTCTAGAAACAGATCAGTTTTTCATCTTCCTCTCAAAAATCTGTAGAAAAACAAGACAGCAAATAAGTAAATGGCAATGAAATGTACTGCCCATGAAAGATTTGACATAATTCGGTTGGAGGAAAAGGAGGAAAGTTAATGGTTGGCAGCAACTAGTAATCACTCCAGCATTTCAAAGTTTTTTCTTCATATTAACTGAAGACATTTTCTGTTTTTGTTGAAGTGAAAGGCAATATTTCCATTGGCTGCAGTTGGGGCAGTTTTAATCCCCTAGTTTTGAACCATCCTGTTTTTCAAACTAAAATAATAAAGTAAGATATGCTTTTAAAAATGGGTCAGTTATCTGATGTGTGGATTAATCATTCATTTTGGCACTTATCTGATTATATCCTCATTCTTCTACTGAGGTTAGTTTAAAAGGAAAGGCACCTCCCAAGCTATCCTCTCTTGAAATGTCATCTGAGGCTTTCTTTTCACTTTTTAAGCTCTGTGGGAAGTACAGCTTCAGCCTTGTTATAAACAAAACACAGCAAGAACCTGTCTTCCTCACGCAACAGTGTCTTGGGGTGAACATAGCAATGACTCACTGTTGCCTCTGGCACCCTGCTTTGGCTGGGCAGGTGCAGTGGCAGGAACGCTGGAGCACCGGTTGCAGGGCAGCACAAGGGCAATTCATGCCAAAATATGGACAACTGTGCATGCTGGGGAGCAAGGCAGATGCCTGGAGATAAACTGCTGAGGGTGGCCAGGACATCCACACAGGGCTGAAGATACAACACAGGACTTACTGAACCTCCTTGCCCTCTACCTTGGTGGCTGGAGGCTGGATGGGTGTGTTGGTTCTGCCAACCAACACAGTGGGATATGCCAGGCACTCAGGAGGGCAACTGCATGTGAAAACCTGCATCTTTCCTGAAAGTTCCCCTAGAGCTGGTGTGTTTAGAAGTCATGGGTGAAAGAGTTAACACACAGAGAATGTGCTTGCTGGTTTCCTTAACTTATTCTCCTCTGAAACCTTTAAATGGATTATGGTTTCCACTTCTTTTTTAACAAATGGGGTATTTGTGCTGCTTTTGTTCTTTAGCATAGCATGTTGGACCTCTTGGCAGCCCAAGGGTCGAGGTTCTCATGTTGCAGTTGCCACTGCTTTACAGGCAGCTCTCACCACAGTGCTTCTGATTGCACAAATACATCCATCATTTTTTGTCTCCTGGAAAACTGGAGGAAAGGTCCACCTTCAAGTGGACAGATTAATCAAAACTCAAGGAAAAATATGGCCTTCAGGTGGGCACATTTCCTTTGAAGAGAGGAGTTCTTTTCTTCTTTGTCTGTGCATGTAGGCATTGAATACAGTGGTCTGTCCTGGCATAGATCAGAGGGAATTACAAGCTTTCAACTTTGTATTTCCCTATGATACCTTAAGGTATTCTCCATAGTCTATACTGTGTAAACATATCCTACAGTCAGTCAGCCTGAGGACATTGGTGTAACTGTGCCCAGTGAGAGTAACAAAAGGTGTATTTTCTGGGGTTGAGCTGAAATATGCTGCTCTCTGAAATGTCAACTTTTAGGGTTGAGTGCAGAACTTTCAACAAGGGTAAGAGTACTGCCACAGTAAAGGCAGCTGGACATGGCTGAAAACTAAGTTTTCACAGCTTGTTTAGTCTGCATTTTTTAGTTTACTGTCTTGGATTACTGAGTCATAGAACTCAGCTGCAGTTGAGCTGAACTTTGAGAATAATTACATAAAATACTACGTTTTTAATTTCCTATTCAGAGCTGTACTGGGAGTGAGTTCAGTAAACAAAAGAGGGTGTAGAAGATAAGTGCTAATAAAAATCTTGCCTAGAATCTCATTAAGAAATCTCATCTGTTCTTGTGTACTGGATGAAGTAGGGATCTCTTGAAAGTAGCATGATGCAGTTATATCATTAAAAAAGTATATAATAATATGTACACAACAGGATGTCACATTAAAGGCAGGCTTAATTCTGGCATTTCATGACATTAAAGGGATTGACTTTGCAGTAACAATTTTCTTTCAGTGCAGGGCCATTTTTGCTTGGGCGGCGTATGTGAATAACCCCATAGTTTCACAAAATTAGGAAGGTGAAAATGCAGACCTCCTATGTATACAATACTCATGTTGTCATTCATGTGTTCCTCAGCAAGTTAGGATGCTTTTGATTCATGACACATCCTCTGCCCTTTGAACTGCACTTGGAGGCAGGCTGCCCTTCCCAGGGAGTCAGTGCCAAAAGGATGCTAAGACATCTGTGTTCTCATTGCCTTTAATACATTATATGCTGATAAATGAAACTTGCTTACTCCCAGCTCCAGAAGAAGCTGAGATGAACTGAGCACAGAAGTGTCTGGTATTTGCTTTTCATAATTTCTTTGTGCTAAGTGCATATCTTGTGCTGATCCATTGGCTCTGTGTGCTGATCCTTGCCTTGGAGCCTTCACAAAAGCATAAGGCTGGCCCAGGCAGAGCAGCTGCAGTGTTGCTGCGTGGGGATGGGACATTTGTCAGCCCCTGCTTGGTTCATAAACCTCCACAGATTGGAGGAGCAGGGCCCCCTCAGCACTTCCAACCCATATTTGTTGTGCCCTTGGAATTTGAGGAGTTTTTCATACTGTGCAACCCTCACCTTTCCAAGTGGGAAATTCTTCATCAAATTCATAGTTACCAAAGAGTTTTCCAAGGGATCAATTGTAGTCTTGTCAACCTAGGAAACAGCATGTTTCCCACCTGGTCATGTTCTTAACAGTGACTGAACCTCTCCATAAAGAAGGTGTGTTTCATGTCTTTTCTTGTTCTCAGTAATGACAACTATTTTTGTCAACATTTTGTAATGATGGGTACACTTAGTGATACCAAGAGAGAAAATTTTCAGCTGTATGGAAATCTTGCAAAGTCAAATGGAGAACTTCAGGTGAGAACCACTGGACACTTTATCCTGTAAACACTGATGCTGGATTTGTATATGGTACCAATCAGAAAACACTAAATTATTAATTTCTGTCCTGATTACATAATTCCTTAAGAAATAGAACATAATTTTGCCCACTGTAAAATAAAGAGCTGCTATTCAGTAGCATATTGTACTTGTGAAGGAAGCAAGTTTCTGCATTTCAGATTTCTGCATCTGTTAGGCTGTCCCATTTGCACACCGACTTCTTCAAGACCTACAGAGCTACTCAGCAGCAGAATCCAAAATAGAATTAAACCTGAGAGGGGAAGCAGAAGATAGAAATTGTCCTAGTTGATGGAGAAATATTTGATTGACTGCACTAAGAATGTAGTTTAAATATTTTCATCCTTTTGAAATACTAAGAGATCTAAAAGTAGATACTTGAACTTTGAAATGGAACATTGCTATTTGTGGGGATGGTACCAAAAGTAAATATAATTTCCAAAAATACACAAAAATATTTAGTTGCTTTTCAGCAAGCACAAATAGAGGAGTTCCCCTGGATCAAGCTGTATGTTAATTAGTGGCCCATCACTACGGTCTTTGTTTCTGGAAGTTTAACACCACTATTTTATAACAAACCCATAAGATGCTGCATTTTAGAAAATACCACATTCTCTGCTCTCTCTGTCAATCTGAACAATTCCATCTGAACTAAATAGCTGTTCTCATGCTCCCCTAAAATCTCTGCTCTCTGCTCAGATCTTAGGCTGCTTGGAGTTGAAAACAAAATTTATGGATGTGTTTCTTTGTATTGTTGTTTGGCTATACTATGGTTATATATAATCAATATGGGGTGTTTCCCATGTTAAGTTACATTAATATGTGGCAGCAGTGCTATGAAAATCAGGTTTCCAATTCCTTGGTAGTCGGGAATTTCTGATCCAATATGATGCTATTTGAAATCATCTAAAAGGATCAAATATTCTGTAACAAAATAAATGAACAAATAATTTTTATCAATTCATTTTGGTATTCTGTTGAGGTATTACCAAATGAAGCCAGAAAGATAAGGAATTCTTTTTCCAGAGAAAGTTAATCCATTTATTATCTTTGGAAAAACTTGGCTGGTCTTGTGTGATATCATGTCATTTCTCTGAGCTAATAAAAAAAGACCAGTGACTCAGCATCTGTAGTTTATAATTTAATCTCAGGCGAAAAGTTTGAACAGCAGGCCAATATTTCATCCTAATGTTATGTATTATCTTCAGGAGAGTCCAAAGGGAGCCTTCTGGAATGCAAAAAATGAATACCTTTAGCCATAATTATTTTTAAGTCCTCTTGCTTGTTTTCCAGGTGGCACCTGTTATTCCTAAATTACTTTAATTCCTCATTTGTATTGACAGATCAAGTTTGCCATCAACTCTGCCACTTTCCTACCAAAACTTGGTAGGAAACATACTAAAACAGAAATAAAGATAATTATGGCAAGAGGTATTTTCTGTTGTGGTTGGTGAGTTGGTTTATTTTAGTCTTTGGCTCTATCAATTATTTCCAAAAGCTTCAAGTGCAATATGCAGATGTAAACTGAATTTTGGTACTCCGCAGAGCAGCACAGCTTGCAGAGGAGTTTCAGGAGAAAAAGTAGTTTCAGGAAATAAACTCTGGTAACTTTCTTTTTAATTGCACTTCCAAATTATGGGGAGAAGAAGAGTGCACAGAGAGAGGAGGCAGCCTCGAAGTATTTGTGGGGAGGTCACTGTACAGCAACAGTGTTTTCCATGAGTTCACCTGCACAGGGCCAGGCTGGTTCAGGAGCCCTCTTGGAGCAAAAGCACCTTGTCTGGGTCTCTCTTGCCTGTGTCAATGAGCAGCATCACACATGTCATGGTGCAGCTCAAACCTACTTATTCTTTTTGCAGAGGGGAGAAATTTCACACCACTACAGGAGAACAAGAGTTTGTCAAGTTGCTTAGTCACAACTAAATTAAAACATAATTAAAATAATAACAAGCTCTAAATACTGTGTCCTGAGGGTTGCCATGAGGCTCCCATGCAATGCAGGCAGCTGACTGCTTCGTTCAGCTTTTCACAAACCTGGTGACTTGTCTGAAGCCAGCTTTCAGAGCCTCCTCTCCTGGCACTTTCAGTTTGCATTCCAGTTCTAACAACAGCTGCTCTTTGTGGGCTGTGTGTCTTGTGTGGCCCAGTTGCAGATGCAGATGTTCCCTCCACATTCATGGAGAGAAGGCTGAAAAGGATTGCTCTGCTGAGAAGCTGGTTCAGGGATAAGAATTGTATTTTTAAGCTAACATTTGCCAGAATTGGTGCTAAAAGATACCAAGCCGTCTCCCTCCTGCTCATTCCTACCCTCTCCCTTGAATTTGCGCAAGCCTGGTGTGAAAAACAAAGGAATTAATCCGGTTGAAGTCTCAGCCAATGGGAACAAAACCACAGCTGTAATCTGGCTCAGGGTTGTGTTGTGGTTTTCCATCCAGCCACGTGGACATGTGTGCCCACAGGAGGCAGAGCTGGAGGGGAGAGAGAGAACTCTCTCAGGGGACCAGGGAGGAGGATACAGATTGGTCTATGGGAGCTTGTGCTTCCTCACAGGTGAGGTTATGTGGGATGGCCGAGCTGGGGGTGGCTGTTCACCTGGGGACAGTGACGGTGACCTCCAGCAGAGCTCTGTGAGCCTTAGGGAAACTTTTCCAATCCTTACTTCCCTGAGCTGAGATGGTGCACACAGGAGCACAAGCCCCATGCCACAGCATGCCACAAGCAGGATGGAAGTGCTGGAGCAGCAGGCATGAACAGGAGCCACAAAAATTGCAGAGATGGGCATGTGGCAAACTAGGATGAGTATGCAAAATGGTGTGTAGGACAGGCTGGGAGGTGCCCCCAGCCCAGCTGTCCTAGAATTTCACTCACAAGGTAAGTCATGAGCATTTATTGTACAACTGTGTGTTCAGGGTGGCTTTTCACAATGAAGTTGCATACAATTGACTTCTTTGTCTATTGAGAAACCAAGTAAGTCAGAGTTGTGGAGCACCTCTATATCTACACACTAGCCCATAGTAGGGATTTTGCAGGCTAGCTCCAGAGTTGGAGAAAGAGGCATGTGGAAACTCAGGCTGTCCTCAAAAGAGGGTTTTGCAAGAAAAAGTTTCAAGGTTAATGGTTAAAAGTTTCACTAGGTAACGGTTGTTTTTTCTGTTTTGCAATACAGAACAACTAAATATTCTGATCTTGTTGGAACCAATATATCTAGTGTGACTTCTCTTTCATCCTCTTTCTTTCATCACCTTCTTTCTTTATCTCCGACTAGAAAAATATATATTAATTCCTGGAAAAGCTTACAAAAATCACAAAGGTAAGTGAACTAATTTCACCTTTGTGTAAGAGGGCAACTTGTTGGTACTTGCTGTCAATGTGCACTGATTTTATCTGGTGGGAAGATGGTGGTGACAGCAGCATTGAGGTGTCTTGCTCTAACAACTCACACATGTACAGAGGCTGTTGAGCAGATGGAGAGAGCTCAAAAAAGTGGTCAAAAATGTAGCATCTTCCTCTGTGAAAATATGCACAAGTATATTTTTGTTTTCTCATTCTTCTCCTTGGGGAGATTTTTTGATTTTTCTGCCTAGCATTCAGATGAAGGAAGACTCAGTGATCACAGTGTCCATCCATCTGTCCCACTCTAAAAGCTTTTAAACCAACCACCACTCTTTAACATCATGAAGTGATACAGAGCTCAAAAGAATTACAGTAGGATTCATTTCACCTAAGTTTAGACTTCTGTAGTACTAATGTCTTCATCTGAGATAATCCCTTTGGTTGTCCTTACAGTTAGTGCAGACCAGCTGGCATGTTTAACCATGATTCAAATGACCTGATTTAGATATCTATTTTGGGATAGGATGAATCATGGACTAAGAGTGCCTTTCTCTTTTTTCTGCTTAATTAGGATGATCATCTGAGACGAAGAATAGTGGGATTTTCTACATGACTTCTGAAGACAATCTCTACATAAGAAAGGAAATTTAATGAGGCAAAGCTGAAGTGTGTGCTCACCAACAGTGGTTGGGCCACTCACTGTGGGTATCAGGCTGAGAGGCAGAACATGCCCCTTGTCAGGAAGCCCTTCACCCAAATGAGGTGGTATTTAGAGGTCATGAGAAGAAACATGCTGAAGAAGTACAGCTGAGGTGAGGAGAAGGTCATAAAGAGCTTTAGGAGATGTTAATGTGTTGGGTAAGTAAGAAAATACAGTATGAGTTCAAAATAAACCAGGCTTCACCAGGTTTACTGCTTGTGGAATTAAATGATTATTCCCACAAACTCACCACAACTCTGTGTGCTGTGACTGCTCAGATGAAGCAACTTCTAGAATAACCCTCTCAGTATTTAGAGGTCAAGCCCTACCTCTGATCAGTTTATGATGCAATTTAGTAATTTTCCATTTCCAACCTCATAATTTTCAGACGTGCTTTTGATGCTTTTCCCAAGAAGCACCCTCTTTTCTCTGAAAAAGTCATTGTAAACACTTCTTAGCCACCTAATTATTTTCTCTGAAAGTCCTCAGGCCCACTGAACTCTTGATGATAGTTGAGTGGTTGCTATACCGATAGTGTTGCCTTTGATTGTTTATGTTTCCTGTTACTTTCTACCTCATGGGTCCCAGTCCAAGTGCTTCTGTTCAGACCTTTTCTTTGTTGAGCACAATAAAAGTCAACACACCTGCCTGTGTCTATAAAATTTATGGTAATGCAAGTAAATGAATGTGAATATATTGCCCTACTAGTTCTGTCCTAATGTGTGAATGTTAGTGGCGTTCCTTCTAAACTGAAGGGTCTGGAAGTTGTTAGGACAATGTCTCTAAAATACTGCCAGCCCTGCAAAGTTGCCTGGTTAAGCTGGGCACTCAGTTGTTTGTGGAAGGAGACTGAGAAGCAGGATCAAGCTGTACTTGCAGAAGGGGCAGCCACAGACAAAAACAAAAGGAGGAAACAAAACTGAAGAATGTGCCACATCATTTGCTGATCCCTGTGATACCACTGAATGAAAAGAGTCACTATCGCCTTAATAACCTTGGTAGCAATTTGTGCTTTGTCACGGTGACTCAGCCTTTTGTAAAGCAGGGCATTATTCAAGACTGGCCTCAGTGAAAATGCAGGTGCTCCAACAAGCATATTCTTGTCTTAGGATCACTTGTTAATCCATATTTATTTAGTAATTTACTTTCTGGGAACAATTCCATTCAGGTTCACTTTTTCATTATCAGGAAAGTGTAACTCATTACCTTGTTTTTCAGAAGGCACATATGAGATAGCAAGAGAGCTAGTTGTTAGCTTAAAGCCATGGAGTGGGTCAATGAGTCATCAGCAGAGTAGTTTGAATGTCAGGCAGGTTTTGTTTTGTGTTTCATTCCAGCAAAAACAAAAGAATGCAGGCTGTGAGAAAAACTTCAAAACAAAAGAACTCTAGCAATCATTCCGAAGCTGATCTTGACCAGAATTTGGTCCAGAGTCCAATGCTGAATGATAAGCAGTGAACGCCAGAACCTCATTTCATCCTCAAAAGCTTTGTTCTCCATAAAACTCTGGCAAGGTCACTCTCTGTTGTCCATTATACCTCTGTTTGGGTATCCTCATCTTCCTCATGGCACAGTGGAAGGAAGCATGGCCAATGTGACATCCTTGTTGCCATCCTCTTGCAGAGGGAGCAGAGGCCTTCTGGTCATGATATAAATGATCAACTCATCCCTCAGCATTTTCCAGCCTGACTGTTTCCATACATGTCCCTGGTTGTTAATACTGACCATTCTTTTGAACTCATTTTACTGTTTTTTTTTCTGATGTTCTTAAACACATTCATTCCCATGTCACCTATAACTCCTCATAAATACAATTTTTGTCCCTGTACACTGAAGGAGGTCCACGGAGCTGCCTTCCAGGGATTTTCTTGCAAAACATGAGTAAGCCAGAGCTAGGAAAGTTTGAGTGCACTCTCTAAACACTGAGCTACCTGCATACACAGGTACTTGTTCTGCACCAGCCTCTTAAGGCTTAAGAATGTGAACTTAAGAATGTGACATATTTCAGGTGACTGAAACAAAGCATGAGAGCTTCAAAAATTAAAAGACAACAGCTTCAAAATTAAACGTCTAGTGAACAAAATTTTCAAGGACAGAGAAAAACAGGCAATATCTGGAGTGGAATTCACTTCAAGATGGAGGCTCTTAAATTAATATGCCTACATGTAGGTAAAGATATAAACATGCTTGCTGTCTATATTTTGATTATGGAGATCAATGGATCAGGGGAACCTAGTGGTTTGATTCATTTGCCTAAATGTTAGTGCCTTTGGAGGAATTTCAGAAGTCTGAGATGTGCCTGGCACCTAAATATAAAAGAAACCCATGTCCTTTTGGAATGGCTGGATGCCAGGGGACACCCTCCCAGCACACAGGCAGTGCTGGACATTTATGTGTGAATCTTGTCTCTATCCAATACAGTCAGTAAAGCCTGAGGAGTAACTTGGGTTATCCTACAGTAGGACTTGTGGGTGACTGAATGAATCACTTTAAGTGCCTGCATTGGCTGATAGTGTACCTTTGAGTGTACTGCCTGTAACTGAAGGTTTAATATCTAGTGCATATATATAGATGTCTAAATTTATGCTCCCTGACCTTGGGTTGTCCTCAATGTTTCAAAGGATCAGTGGCAGATACGAAAGCATTTAGCTTACACAGCAGCTAATGCCTGAAACTCCTCAGCTTCATGACTTGCATGACTGATCTGGCCTTTTTAAGTGGTCTGCCCTTCCAAAGAGATATGATCCTATGGGAATTCTTTGAACACTTACTTCTCATATGAACAGATCCCACTTCTGGGTAGTGACCCAAACTGACATGTCCTCATGCTCTGCTTCTGCTGCATGAACCAGTCTCTTTGCTGTGACTCCCTGTAACAATTTCCATCCAGGAGACAGGTGTATCTTTTGTTTCAAAGGATTGCATGAGAAGAATTCCAGCTGCTGCTAACATCTTAGGATGTTATTACTCACATAACACCTTAAGAGAGCTCTACATTGAGTTTTAATACATGATTTATAATCTTTGCTTTCAGTTTTTCAGCTTTGTTGAGATTCCTTTGCAGTTTTAAGTGTTTTGCAGTTAGCCTGGCCTGCCACATCTGTTCCTCCTTCAGAAGAGCTGATCTGTTATTTCTGACAATGTGGCCAAGGTGTCCTTTTGCCAGAAATTGTTTGACACCAGCAATGAAGCAAAGGGACCCTGAAATGTCATTGACAGCCATTTTGGCTGCTTCAGTGCATTTGCTGTTGTTCCACCTAGTGTGATCTAATGGAAAGCAAAATATTCTTATTATAGCAAACCATAATTCACTGGCTGAACTCTCAAGTGTATGCAGTGACCAGCATAACAGCTTTAAGCAGCAGCTGGGCCAGGAATCTGTTGGCTGCACCATTCTCCCAGCAACATGGGAAATAACTGGTTTTCCCATCTGCTAAATGTCAGTAATTTAAAAAATGTGTTCATACTGCACTGGGATGAAAGCAAAATATGTTCTTGAAAGAACTTGTCCTGAGCCATCAGCATTTAACAGACTGGCTTGGGAAGCTGAAAAGAAATGCATTTCCTACCCTACAAGGGTGGTAAATATTAAGTTATGTATTCAAACTGGAACAGCTCTGACAGAGGAGACTGACAAACTTTCAGATAGGTTGATGGTGAGACCATGTATCTGCAACATGCAAACCAAGGCCCTGGTGTAAGCAAAAAACATGAAAGTTGTGTGTCCTCCCCAGTCAAGACTATGTCCTTTACCCTGTGAAAGCAGGGATGGTACTCTCTTGTGGTGACCAGAAACTCATTCTGAATCCAAGAAAAATTTCCCTGACGCTAATATTGTCAAACTTCATGCACCATTGTACATTTTAATTTTATCAAATGGGATTTTTTTCAGCTCATCCTTGTTGAATTGCACTCTACTTTTTTAGGATCATGGCACCAACCTGTTGGGATCGTCCAGAGGTACGAATCTTTTCTTCCAGGATGTTTACGGACAATAGATTGACATAAGAGAAGAGACAGTGGGCAGACCATTGCTGAAATACATATTTTTTACATAATAACTCATGACTTGAATGTTCTTCCCCTCTTTGTCCCGCTCCCCAGAGCGGCCAGCACTGCTGGCTGAAATAAGCACTCGATGGCTTTCCCTCTGCCTTTCCCCGCAGTGCCGCCAGCTTCCCAGGGGACACCCCTGTCCCCGGCTCTGCCGCACGGCCCGTGCCCGGCTGTCCCCGCCTGTCGCCCGCGGGGAGCCCGGGCCATCCGCGGCCTCTGGTGCCCTCCGGTGTCTCTTCCCGGAACGATTCGGCCGAGCAAAACCCTTTACAGATTCCGCCTAGAGTGATGATCCTTCGGGATGCGTGAGCATCGGGTGCCGAATTGAAGATTGAAACTAAATTAACTGGGCAAGCCTTGTGCCCCGACTAAAGGCAAGAAATAGAAGCGCCCAGCTGACATTAAACCAGGCTGAGAAAAACAAGTTTGCTACGTTCAGTACAGCAACATGGCGTTCCTGGTTATCTGAGTAACAATTTGAAGAGCAGCCTTATCGAAAATATTCCCTGCACAACCATTTGCACCACAGTTAAAAGTGGCAGTACCCAAACACAGAATGAAAAGTCGTGATTTGTTCTGTGGCCAAAAGAACACAAGTTGCAGACTGAAAGACCTTTAATCCGAATTTATATTATTGATTGCTGATAATAATTGTAATAGCTTGACATTCATATTAATTTTATTAATCTTCATATTAGCTGTAATAACCATGGTATGTTTGCTAGCAGTGATCTTTGTCATAATCTGTAATAAAGTAGAAAATTCTAGAGGATAAAGCCTCTGTGTCCTTGTCTATTATGGAATCTTAAGAGCCCACAGTCATGATCTCTGGCACTGCCACAGGCCAGGTAACCCTTCAGGTTGTGACCTATAGAATCACACTTTGAACCAAGTCCTTGGTGTCACAACACAGGGAACAATTTTTGATGTCTCAAACCCCTTCATCTGTGGCACAGCTTAATTGATCTTCAGAATCTGGACAAGTTTTTTTCCTTGAAATTTAGATGCTTTTATTTTTGGTACTGTTAGCCATACAAGCCAAATGAAAACATGTTCAGTTGCTAGTCAGACATCTGATTTATCATCACTTCTTGTTAGGCATTTTGATTACAACAAAAGACTGTGAAATTAATTGTAAAAAAGCAAGTTGTTGTCTTTGTTATAAAAGGGAAAAGATAAAAGTGGCTCCAGTGTCACATTGTGCAGCTTATTGTGAAGGTGGCTTGATACCCTGGGTGTAACAAACATTCCAGTTGGCTGATATGAAAGCAAGGATCAGCCCAGGGCTCAGAAAACAAAGCATATTTCAACTGCAACCAGGCATTTGTCAGAAAGACAGTCTCGCAGTTTCCAACTGATTTTACAATAAGAATAATTTGTTTGCGCCATGTGTCAACAGCTTTATTTAAAGCACACAATGAAAAATACCAACATGCTGTTTTCCTCTTAATGACAACTTGCTGTACTACAAATTTTAGTTTTTAAGTAGTAACACTCTCACATTACACTTACAGATTTTTTTTTCTGTTGTAATATGTTCCCTTGTGTTATCACAGTCCATCTTTAAAGTGTACACTTAGAAAACCCTTCTGTATAAGCAATTTAACACTTATAAGCCAGGAAAATGCTTTATACAAATAAGTTACATTTTTAACTTTTCTTGTCAATAAAGGAACTGCTAAGACTGCAATTAGAGTAACATCTTCCTTTCACAGTGTATCTAAATGTGTGTGTTCCCATTCTTGCCAACAGAAATTGCCTATTCCTCATAAGTTTATTAATTGCCTATATTGGTATTGAAAATTTTCATTGAGACAAGTATGTCTTGCATGGCAAAACTTACCTGGTATTAACCAAATCTCTCACACCAGCAGTATAGAACTGCACCTATTTTCCTTTATTCTTTAGGGAACTTCTGGATACAGAGCTCTGTGCAGGATCACATTTGCAAATGAGCACACTTGCAAACAAACTAATTTCTTAACAAGGTTGTGGGTTTGATCCCCATACAGGCCATTCACTTAAAAGTTAGACCCTGTCATCCTTATGGGTCCCTTCCCACTCAGAATGTTCTGTGGTTCTGTGATGTTTCACCCTTTTTTACCCAGCAAGAATTTCAGAATGTGTCTTTTCTTTATTGCAGCCACCAGCAATGAGATTTTTACTGATTCACAGTTGAGCTTTTATGTACTGTTCACGTCTGTGCATCTTCTTCAGTGCTGATAGTCACTCAGTTATGGATAAGAAAAGAGAAATCAAAAGAGACAAGATCCTCCTCTTTCAAGGAGAAGTCAAAGTATAAATGTGTGCATTACAATGTTTTTGAGTACTTATACAAAGCAAATCTTTGACAAAAAAGATGAGAAGATTCATTGTACAAAGGTCAAGAACCTATAATAGGACTACTAGCTCCAATTGCATTCTCTGAGCAGGTGAATTCAGACTTTGAAAAAGATCTCCCAGCTTGGCTAGACAGTTAAAATGGACTGAAAATTCAGTTCAGCTGAGAATTGGAAGTACAGCCAACTAAAAATTGATCTTTGCTTTTCTTCAGGAAGATAATGAAAATCTCAGTTATTGAACATAAGCTAAACTGCTTATGAAAAAGTATGTGTTGAAGTAGGTGCTTCTTTCCAGTACATTTTTCTCAAACATCCTTGAAGACTGGGAACAAAATCTTAGTTTGCTGATGGTTCTAAGTGGCTCAATTTTGGCCTTTGCTCTAGTCCATGGACTTGAGCACCTCCCATCCTGTGTGTTGCACAAAACCCCTTTGCAGTATACATAGGATTTCATTGAGCAGCCATTCCAAGGAAATATTATCATTACAGAGTAATTGAGTCTCAAAAAATGCCATATGCTGGTATGATAAGTGAATGGTGATGTTGAGGATCCAACACCCTTATGTTTGCTTTAATTAGACATTGATGTTTGTCTTCTCGTGGATTTAGTTCTTATATTTTATTTTTCAAAATATAAATCCTTGAGAATAACTTCTATAGCAGAAGCCCCACTGAATGCAAGGTATGCATCTCATACAACTATTTGTGTGACTGCTGGGTTTGCAACTAGAATTATCAAGCTAAAAACTGCTCCTAAACCCAGTATGATTTGGTAAGAGTTAGAACTGTGAGATAAACTAATCTAGGTTTCAGGATAATACAAATGTTCTTACTCAGTCATTTCATTAATTGCATCCTCTTTTCTGCAAGAATTGCCATTTAAAAATATCAACACAAAGTACTTTTCAATACCTCATTGAGCTTGGTTGATCCTAATTTTGCCTGCTTCCCTCTTTGAAGGATTCAAGTTTACTGGACTCTTGACTGATCCACAGATGATCTTACAGGTTAACTTCAAGAAGACATTAAACGATCATGATCTTGTCTTCATTAAGGACTAAACACAACACTTTCCTTTCAGCACAGCTTTCCAACAGTAAGTTCCTCCCTCACAATCTCTAACACACTCTCCCATGCACCTAAACAGTCAGGCAACAAAAAAACACAAACCCTTGCAAACTGCTTCTCTCACAGACTGAAGAAAGCTTATTTTTCAGATTTGAATTTGAAGCACAGGTGTCAACTATAAAATGCATGGGTGTTTTATACAGAATTTTGAGGATAACAGCTTATATTAATTTTGGTTTTTTGGGTTTTTTTCCTCCTACTAGTATAGCATTAAAGAAGATCCCTGTAGTGCTTTAATAGTCTGCATCTCATGCAGTTGAAGTCCTCTGCTCTACTTAATGTTACTGTATACAGTACTTCCTTGTACTTTAAAACTTCTTTTTGGTATATACAGTATTTCAAGTTTAACTGAGATGTCATTAAACATTTAGAGATTGAATGAATATATGGTACCAGACAATGAAAGGACACCATCCCATAAAACAGAACATACAAATAATTTTCACAGTTCTAACAAAAGAAGGTCATACATAAAAATGTCACAAATAGCTCAGTACATAGTATGATTCAACATAATATTAAGTCCAGCTAATAGTGTCACATATTAAGGGCCAAATCCTGGCTCAATGTGCAGTTGAAGCCTAAACAGATGTTTAGAGAAAATAATGTAAAGCCAACCTGTAGTGTTATGTTGGTAACAATACCATTTGCTAATCTACCTAAGATTTTTGGCCTGAAGTATGTACCTAACTTGTGCTACAGAAGGAACACATGGCCAGTGGTGTTTTGCTCCTGTCCTAGGACATGTCTTCATGGATTTGTCATGGCCAAGAGCATTGGAGGCAGAGGAGCAGTCTTCCTTCTGGGTATGACAGTTTTATCTACTGTTCCGCCAGAATTTGGCCAAGAGTTCAAAATCCTGCACATCTTATTCAGTAGTCCCACTGAAGTCAATGGAAACCTTTTTGTGAGTAAGATGAAAAGGATTTGGCCCCCAAAGTTTTTAACCCTTTAAGTAGTGAGAAGTTTCATTGCACTTAGCCCATCATTCATAAATAATTTACTACTCAAAAACAAGATGGTTGTTGATGTTCATGAAGTGCTAGCTCAGAAACAGGAAAGCATGCAGCAATGTCTGACTATTCATGGCACTTTGGAACTGAATTCCTAAAGAGAAAAAGAGACACTTGCATATGACAATTCCACCCAATGTCTATTTGAGGCCATAATAATTGTTTTTTCAATTCATAAATACCTTATGGATACCTTATAAAAACTAAGTAACTACACCATGTATACAGTTATAATTGAATGTGTACAGGTGTCTTCTTTGGACTGGATTGATAAAAAAAATTTACAAAAAACTATTGGAACAGATGGTTATTTCTAAAGAGCTTCCTAAATGCATTCATATGGAACATGTGATCATGACTTGGGAAAAGAGAATTTTTTTCTCTCTTGCAGAAAAGCTTTTGGTGACTGGAATGGGCAAGAACAGAATTTCATACTTAAAGTAATGTTACTCTGTTCCTCTGTTCTACTTTTGTTATTATTTGAATTACACGGAGTAGAGAACAACTATATGCTGATTAAATGAATCAAAATTATATTACAGTGCTACTCTGACCACAAGTAATTGGTGGTAATATATTCTAATAACATGCAGCATTCAAAAATACAATTTGAAATTTAGAATTGTGTAGTCAGGATGCAAACATGAACTCTAAGTTAGAACTGGAAAACAGGAGTGAGTACCATGGAGTTTAATCCTAACCAATAGAGTGAATTACTTCATCTCTAATACCATGTCATGCTCATGCTGATCCTCAATGTGCAGCTTTAACAAACTTACAAAGAGCTTGGCTCCTGAAAATGCTTGTCTCAACAATATCTGCACTGACAAACAATTTTATAGTGTTCCCTTTTTGCAAATGAGATAAAAATTTGTCTGCCTCATAATGTCTGCGTGCTAAAGGCGTGGCTTCTCATTGGCACTGAAGCCCGGATGTGTCAACGATAATGGGGAAACTGAATGTGAAGCCTCCATGAATTGGTTAAGGTAAGTGCCCTTCTGGTTATATTAAATCATTTTAATTCCTTGTATTCCCTCTTTCCTCTCCAAAAGAAGGATGTCGACATTTTATGCTGATGTAGACATTTTGTGCTGACAGCAGTCCTTTGGTCTCAAATCCTCATGGGACATGATGGGCTGCAAATCCCTTTGGCTACGGGAATAGGATTAGGTTTCATGCTTAATTCCCCCACTTCATGCTGAAATCAGGAAGAAAAGTTCTTGGAAGGTAAGCTAGGTTGAGTGAAGACTCCACTCTATTCACTGGGAAAACTTCAACACAAAGAGCATTAGTCTAGCCTTTGCAGTAATATGAATGAAATCTCCATAAAAAGGGCTGTAATGAAGCTTCAGAAGGAGATGCATAATGGTATGCCCAGGAGAAAGTTACTTTGGGTGTTGTTGTGCCTACACCTGGCAAGAAAGGTGTTTAAGATATCTCTTTGTTTCTACTAAGGGAGTTTTCCCGTGATTCCCTGTTTTCCACACAAATTCTAAAGGACAGATCCTGAAGTCTTTATTCCATCTTTGTTCCTCACTCCAATGGTTATTTGCTGGAGTAATGTCAGGGAGTTTGCTCTATGCATCTTCCTCATGTTCAGATGCCATTAACCCTTTCGTGTGTCCTGGCATGAACTCAGCTTCCAGGGTTTTCCTCCTGGAATGAGAGGGGTGTCTCCCTGGCATGAGGAGGAGGATGAGGTGAAGTTCCTTGGTGCACACAGAGGCCAGGACAGCCACCATCTGACATCCAAAGTAGCCCCTTGGGGCTGGCCCATAGTGCTTATGGGAGCTAAAGTATTTTGTGGATTCAGATCTTAAAAGCCATGTAACAGCATTTGATATAGGAATTAAAGGGTTTCATGGCAGAAGATGAGAAACTCCTTCTACCTTCTGAAGGAGAAAATGCTCTGAGAAGTTTTTGTGAATACCATTGCCCCAAAAGGAAAGTATGCACATGCTATATGTGGTATTTTTGGTTTGCCTTTTTCTGTTTGGGAAAATGCTTAGAAAAGAACAAAACTGATGAATTTTATGATGACATGGCACATTTCTGATCTATATTGAGATTTATTACTAGTCATATTTGACTTTCATTTTGGGTTCTGAAAGTGTTTAAAACTTAGTATTAAAAAGCCTCATAACAATATTCTGAAGCAAGTTTATCTTCAATTTTTTATCTCAAAAATCTAAGTAAACCAAGGCATAAAGAAATGAAATGATTTTCCACAGATATAGTAAGTCAGTGGCAAAGTCAGGAAGAGAATGAAATTCTGTGGTTATGGGTTAACTCTTTTTCTGCTAAAAAAATTGATCTTATCCCTAATGTGCTGTTTCATGCCACCTTTTGCCATACCAAAGTTCATGAAAACTGGCCAGTTTGCACTGTTAAAAAGTACATTTGCAAAGCCAATGATTTTTTTTTTCCATATAAGCACAAAAATTCTACTTAAAGGGTTAATTATATTGCTGTGCTGGTAAACATTTTTACTTATTGCTGGTTAGACCTGTCTTTAGATACTGACTGGAACAGAAGAGACTGAGCTGGCCCTAGACTCCCTTGTCTTGGTGTTGGGCATGAATACAGTACAACAAGATACACCCACAGTGGCCTCAGGCAGCTCATCTTCCTCTGTCCATTCATTGAGATCTGGGTTATAGCACTGAATGCATTTCTTGTACTTTTTCTCTATTTCATTCCAGCCACCCACTAAGTAAATTTTCCCATTAAGGGTGGAGGCACCAGCCGTGCTAACTCCGGTTTGGAGCGGCGCCACGTAATTCCACTGCCCCGTGTACGGGCTGTAACACTCCACAGGGAGAACATCCACCCTTTCTGCTCGCCCCCCCAGCTGAGACCCACCCATGACGTAGACCCTCTCCAGCAGGGACACGGCGCAGTGCCAGCCCCTTGGGGTGCTGAGGCTGGCCTTATCCTGCCAGCTATCTTTGCTGGGGTCATACATGCACACCGAGCGAGAGTACGCGTTATTGATGTAACCTCCCGTGACCAGGATCTGGCCATCCACCACTGCACTGGCATGGCAGCACCGGGGCACCTCCAGCGGCGCCTTCATCTGCCACTGGTTAGTTGCAGGCACGTAGCACTCGACAGAGGAGAGGCAGCCCTCGGAGTTGCGGCCACCCACGGCGAAGAGGAGCCCATTGAACACGTTCAGGCTGAAGTGCGTGCGCCGCTGATTCATGCTCGCCAAGTGAATCCAGCTGTTGAAACGAGGGTCATATCTGAAAGAATTAAAAAAAAGAAGGCAACACTCTTATTTACTGCTCTGCTAAATTATACAGGATTCCTGTGCCACTGCTGCAAGAGCAAAGTTGATAGAATTTTAGTTAGTTATTTAGCCTATTAAAAGTCAGTGTAATGACACTGGTACTCCTGATTAAATTTCCAAATAACTTCAGGTTTGTATTGGAGAAAAAATATTTTTGTATCATTCAAAGCTGATATTATTTTAATGAAGTAAATCTGATTCTTCTGTAATTTGATTTTGTACAATAATCTCATTAGAATACTAGGAAGATATACTTTCAGGATACAATAGAAATTTTAGAAGTTCTTTTTCAATTTACACCCACAGCAAAAAAGTATAAATTTACTCTGAGAGTTTTAAAAAACTTTAGGTGGTGATCTATACTTGTGTCCTCTTAGTGCTTTCTAAATGGCGAATGTTTTTCTCTCCACTCCCATGGAGTAAGTTTTATGTGGAAAGAGCATCTGTGCTTTCTAACACTATTCCTATCTGAAATAATATTCTTTGTCCTTGACATTTAAATGAGAAACTTTGAAATAAGAAATGTCAAATTATGACTCCTGAAGATGCTGAGTGAGGTACATTAGTAGACCCACTCACTTTTGTTGCATGCCAAGGAGACCAGAGAATCACATGAGAAAAAGACTATGGGAAAGTAAATACTAATTGTCATTCAGCATTGTCATCTCCAAGACCACAGACATACTGATGTGACTTGACATGCTCAAGGTTAAGGGCACAATGAAGATTCCTCCACCTTCTCTCTGCAACCAAGGTCTGCACTGAGGACACAACTCCTTGTGACAATGTGAGGCATAGCTTAAAGGCAGAAGGTCAAGAGAGCAGATATTTTTCTGACAAAGTAGATTACACAATAAAATTGATCTAGAGAATGTTCCTCATTCATTAACTTGTGCACTGGTTGATATCCTCAGGAGAAGCTGACTGCTCCTTCTGGACACAGAAAAGGAAGCACTGTGGCTGTGTAATGCCATTGCATGACCACAGTCTGTTAGCAGATAAAAGGCAGATAAAAGTTTTCCCAGCCTTTGCTTCAAGCTACTTTGCACTGCCAGCTTTTAGGCTGAACTATTTAAAAACTACTACTGGCCATGTGACATTGCATGTTAGTGTATGCACACTTCTGACCTCGCTATCACCAGTGCAGTCTCAGATGGCTATAGATAGGAACTGCAATATTTTAGAAGCAAGGTATTATTTGGGGTACACTGTAAAAGACAGCCCTCAAGCAATGGTACTATTGTTTTTAAACTCTTGATAATAATAATAAAAATTTACAAAGGATATGAAATTCAATACAAAAACTGTTGAAAATATGGTGAATAGAAAGTGAAGGCTATGATGTCTAAAAGGTGTTTTTCCAAAGGTGTTTTGCCTGAGCTTTCTCAGGCATCAAAAGCTTTCGAAAATTTGAGAAGTCTCCTTAGAACACCCCATGACTTCCTATTTATGTTTTTATCTATTTCCTCCACTTGGAATAAGTTTTCGCAGTTTTTCCTCACTTCTCAGTGTGCATGTGTAACCATGGTGAAATTTTTTGCATTACTCCAGTTGTATATTTCTGTTCATTCAAAGTTTAATATAGAATAGCATCTATACCTCTCCTACATTGTCCCCTTTCTCTTTATCCAAGTGGTTCACATTGCATGACACAAACCAGATTAGTCTGTCTACCTGCTTTCTGTGACCTAGGTACCTCCATCCCTTTTAAAGAAATAGCAGTTACCTGCAGAAATTGCTGACTGCATGCTTGGCTTGGTTCCTGGCATCATTCTGGTCTTCCCCACCAGCCACATAGAGAAATCCATCCATCACTGTGACACACTGATTAAAACTTTTAGCAGGCATTTCACTTAGCTTCTTCCATCCATTTTCAGGATCTCTGTATAAGATGTCTCTGCTAAGAGACTTTTCTGTTAAAGCAGGGCGTCCCCCAACAGTAACTAAGACTCTGAAACCTCCACGGATCCTTGTTCTTCTGGACTGAAGTGTATTCTGGTGATAGGGAAGCAAGTGATAGTTCATGGCATCCACTAGGAGCTTATGGCAGTCTGCATCTTGCATCATTCTTGGCACAGTTTGAACATAATTGACAAGGTCTTGGGCTGAGATGGTACCAAACCGGATGTTACTTAAGAGACTGGCAGCAAACTTTACTCTTTTTTGATCAAACTCCAGCCATTTTATTGCAATCTGGAATGCAACAATTTCAGAAGGCAACTGTAAGTCATCATCTGCAAGAAGTTCATTAATCTGATCAAAAGTAAGTTTCAGGAACTGATCAGTTTCTGAAAATTCAATGAAGTTGTCTCTAATAAATTTGTGTGCTGCTTCCTTGGTTGTTTTCAGTCCATATGTTTCTGCAATATTGGCAATGTACATACAGTTCTCAACACTGATTTCTTGGACTAGAAAATCACAGCACATCTTTGTAAGGGTGTGAATCTGTAGATAAATTGCTGTGGAAATAATACTACCTATTGTGTAAAGTGAGAGAGTAAGTTTTCCAGTGTAAGCATAAGTGATAACAGTAGCTAGACCCACTGGGGACACATCATTGAGGTCCACTCTTTGAGTGGATGGATCTTTCTTTAAGATGTTGTGAAAGTATTCACTGCTTGAAGCCATCACTACCTTATGAACACTGAATGATTTGGTTTTGGTACTGATAGTCAAGTCACAAAGGAAATTTTCTTGTCTCATTTTGCTTAGACCTTCCAAGAGGTTTGGGCAGTATGACGGGTCGGAAACCTCAGATGAGATGCAGCTGAAACCATTTCCTCCTTCCAAGAGTCCATTCAAGCCATTTAGTTTACTGAGGGGGCCATCTTCCACAATGATAGTTGTTTCATTGATATCTGCTTTGTTCTTTTTCACATTCTTCTTCTTAGGTGCCATGACTGCAACGAAATATTACAGCCAAGTACTTGCTAAAAATAAAATTAAACACCACAGTTGTGAAATTTAATAGCTATGTGATTATGTAACAAATCTAACCTTTGTCAATAAGTATAATGCCACAAACCCAAACACCCAGGACAATCTGTCTTCCTAAGTTCTAGGTTACAGCATGGCTGCTTATTAATAACAATCAATACTCCAACTGTGAAGAATATACCTACAAGTAATTCAGTAATTTCTTTTTGTTTTAAATAAAAAGATCATAAATTAACCTTCACTTCTTATCACCACACTCAGAAAGTTAAATTCTCTAAATGGCTTTGTCAGAGTGTAAAATTTTGTATATATTTATTTAAATCAGACAGGTTCTAGACCTGAACTCATCAGCCTGAAGCATAGGAAAAACACGGGCCCCCAGCTTTGTTCATCCTTACTCCAGGGTTGCTACAGACTTATAGATGAGTTCAGAACTTGACCAGGAATTATTAACTATGGGGAAAATTCTTAAAGAAACAAAAGCCAGTTGAGACATAAAGAGAAAGAGGATTTTAATATGATGTCATATTGATTTTAGATTTAGGTCCTCTTCCAGGTTTTTGTAACTTTTGATTTTATAGACTGATAGTGTTCTATTTCCTGTGTCAGATGCGCAAATACTTTCTGCTCATAGCATACTTTGATTGCTTTTCAGCATCAGTAATTTGAAATCTATAAATCCTACTTTTAGGATTTTGTAGAGGTTTAGGGAGAAGATGCCTAACTTTTATTTGAAAAAAAAAGTCACACAAACTCTATCAGGATGTGTTATTTTTAACAAGTTCTGCATAAGGGAAGGTAAGAATCAGTCCCACAGTTATGTTAGAACACATATTTAAATTATATATATCAGCTCTAGGCAAGCTCTCAATGAAATAAAGAGCCACTTTTTTGTCAAATGCAGTGTGAAACAGCCCCTAGTAATAAAGAAGTTACTCCAAACAAATATATGTATGTTCAAATATACTTGAAGAAAAGCACTGATCTTCAATAACACAATTTAAACAGAATTATGGAGATCAGCATTCAAATAGATTCAAACGTAGCATTTATTTCCAGTATATCCATTGATTTTAAAACAATTTATACATGCTACTTTTCTTTGTGATCCTTGCAGTCGTAAAAACTCAAACATGGAAAAAATGCTGATTAATGATAAATCAAATGACTAGTTTATTGTAGATAACTAAATAAAAAGACTTCAGTAACATTTCAATCTAGAATCTCAGCACATCATTTCTTCCTTAAGCACACAGCATGTAACAAAATGGTAATTTAATTATAGAAAGGAATGGTTGCTGCCTGTGAGCACCAGCAGTTTTTCGCTGCTGCTGCTGGGTGAGGACCATGTGCAGAGCAGGCGAGGGAGAGGGCCATGTGTGCCCAGAGTGTCAGTGTCAGCCTGTGCTGACGTGAGCTGTGATCCCTGATATGCCAGTGTGCCAGCGCAGGGGTCAGCTGCCGCCCGGCTCCCCCGCTCCGGCTGCATTCCAGGAGCTGCATCTGTTGAGACCTATCAGAGTCACCTCCCAGAATAGCAGCCTCCCAGCAGCTTGCCATTTTAAGACAGGTTCAGTTGAAGATATAGCTGGTGTTTTAGTATACTTGGCTGTTTAACACAACTTTTGTTGCAAAACCCCTATGATTTTGCAAGTGTAGCATATATTTGTTGGCATGGAAAAAAAGCACAACAAAACTTTCGCATAACTTTGTATGTTATACACATAGTTAGAGCTTTGCATATTAATACTCACAATTTTAAAGATGGCAAGGACATATTCATTTGGCAGCCTTATCTGTTGTTATAAGTATCTTTAGAGAGTTGTACCTTAAAATATTTAATATAATACATTTTAAACTCAATGTTTATTGCCTCATTGCATGATCGCAGAGCTCATTTAAGTAAAACCTTTTAAGCTCTCTGTTCAAAAATGCTTACTGTCCAAAGCTTTTTCCTGAGAAATGCTTTTTCATCGGCAGAAATTTCACAAGCTAGCTTAGTGTACAAGCACTGTGACAGGACATGCAAACCTACTGAAACAAATCAAACAATCCTATAATAAAACCAAGGTACTGAACTTCGAAAACCCTGAGTAATTTGGTTTTCTATGATTGTTTGCTTTCACCTACTTTATTTTAGCTTAAGTAGCAGTCATGTGAAAAACACTTGGGGTCCCAAAACAATGCATTATACCAGCCAACCTCCCCCGATTTAAAATGTCACCTTCTAAAAACTATCAAAGTGAGGAGTTAAAAACCTCTTACCCTTCTCAGAAAGATACTGTCCCAGAGCTGTCCGTGAAAATGCCTCTTCCTTGGAAAATGCGAACACAAAATTGTGGGGAAAAAAGAGTGAGAAAGATCAGAGGCCACTTAAGTCCAGCTCACTGGTTTTCAGTGAGGCACTTCGCTGTCACAGTGAGCAAGAGAGACCGGAGTCTGTGCTCGGGTGCTCTTTAAAATGACCCCTCCTCTCCATGCCTTGCTCCCTGCCTCTGCCCAGCCGCGGGAGCTCAGCTTCCCTGGGCTGCCTGGCCACTGAAAATCAGGAGGACAAGCCTGGATCCTGTACCTGCAAACACACAGGTACAGGAGAGGAAAGGGAAGGGAAGGTGAAGATACAGGTAATACAGCAGGTAATAACTGCCTCAGGTAAGTGTAGGGTGAACCACTGGGTTCCCCAGCTTCCAGCTGGGAGCCTGGCTGACAGCCCTATGGTTAGGGAGGGGCACAGGTTTAGACTGGACATAAGGAAGACACTTTTTCTGATGAGGGTGGTGAGGCACTGGAATGGGCTGCACAGAGAAGCTGTGGATGCCTCATCCCTGGAAGTGTTCAAGGCCATGTTGGATGGAACTTCAAACAACTTTGTCTAGCAGAAGATGTCCCATGACAGGGGGGTTAGAACAACTTAGTCTTTGAAGGTCCCATCAAAACCCATTTTATGATTATTATTATTCTGTGACATAAAAATAACCCACAGAAAACACCATGGAAAAGCTGGCACCTTACACTTTGTTAGATTTTCCAGCTTAACTCTAGGCAGAGGAAAGGAGACCAGCTGATGGGGATTCAGTCATGTTCTGTTTTGTGGAGATGGGTCACTGCTTCCATAAAGGTTTGCCTCAGCTTTCAAAGATTATGGCTCACCTCCTGATACATTTTCAGAAATGTGAACTTTGATCTTCTGTCTCTCAAGCGTGTATCCCAACTTGGGCATTATATTTATCTCTGCATCCTTGCCAGGCAACCTCAGGAATAATATAAAGCCAAACCTCCACATCCCAGGAGAATCTCATCCCACGGGAGAGATAAAAAGAGAGTGCAAGTGTCTGCATGGGAAGAGACGAGTGCTTGGGGATGTGAAGTCTGAGAACAGGAAGATTTTCTCTTGGCTGTGCCTTGTTATCATACAGATTTATTTGGCTGCCTTCAGGCTCAGATGGTCTTTTAAAACAACCACTGCAAAGTAACACCTGCCATTTTGAACAAAAGGGCATCACTGTGTGGGTGGAGCCACAAAACATCACAAGGTAAGAATGAAAAAACAGAAGAGGAAGTTAGAGTCAATCAAATGTGTGAAATGAGACTGAAGGAGAGGGATATAAGGCTCAGCCCTCCCAACAGCAACAAGGTAACCAGCTTTCCTTTTGAAAAATAGGGCCACAGCTATGAAAAACTAAGGACAAAGCCTCATTTTCATAGAATCATGGAATACCAGGTTGGAAGAAATACCAAGGATCACCTGGTCCCACCTTTCCTGGCAAAAGCATTGTCTTGACAACATGGCCCAGCACTATCTTCAGGCAAATCTTACAAGTGTTTAACCTTGGAGAATCCACCACTTAGTTCCCTGGGGAGATTATATTCTCATTGGGAAAAATTTTCCTCTTATGTCAAATCATCATCTCCTCAGGAGTAATCCTCCTTCACCTTTTCCTTGTGATTTCCAGTAAAAATAGAGTCTCCATCTACTATGCTGTTGACCCAGTGCCAGGCACCCATGAGAGTCGCTTGCTCACCCTCCCCTGCTACAGCTGGCAGAGGAGAAAAAAAAAAAACACCACGAAGGTTTCATGAGTGAGATAAGGACCAGGAAAAATATTTCAAGGGGAAACCAGGCTCAACTTACATTGCAAAGTGAATTTATCACTAACAAAATCAGAGGAGGATAATGAGATGTATAATAAGCCCATAAAACACTGTTTCCCCCCCCAGCTCCTCCTCTTTCCCACTAACAGCACAAGGAGACAGGGCGTGGGGGTTTTGGTCATCACCGAGATTTTCTTCCGCTGCCCTGGGAGTGGAGTCCTTCCCCTGAGAGGCCGTGGGGTCCCTCCCACAGGGGACAGCCCCACATGAACTGCCCTGGTGTGAGTCCACTCCCAGGAGCAGCAGCCAGAGCTCACCTGCTGCAATGGGAGTCCCTCCCATGGGCAGACAGTGCTCCCAAACCTGCTGCAGTGTGGGTCACTCTTCCACAAGTGCAGCTCTCCAAGGACAGCTCCAGCCTGGCAGCAGGGCCCCTCTCTCTCCACTGGGTCTCCCAACGGATCACAGCCTCCTCCAGGCATCCACCTGCTCCTGCATGGGTACCTCTCCCACGGGCTGTGGGTGGATCTCTGCATCCCCCATGGATCCCCACAGGCTGTGGGTGGATCTCTGCATCCCCCGGGGCTCCCCATGGGCTGTGGGTGGATCTCTGCATCCCCCATGGATCCCCATGGGCTGTGGGTGGATCTCTGCATCCCCCATGGATCCCCAGGGGCTGCAGGGGCACAGCTGCCTCACCATGGCCTCACCATGGCCTGCAGAGGAATCTCAGCTCCAGTGCCTGGAGCACCTCCTGCCCCTCCTTCTCCACTGACCTTGGTGTCTCCATGTTGTTTCCCTCACATGTTCTCACCGCCTTCTCATCTCTGACCAGAAGCAAAACTTTTAGTTTTATTTTCTTCTTGTATATGTCATCACAGAGGTGTTACCAGCCTCTCTCATTGGCCCAGTTTTGGCCAGCAGCATGTCCATCCTCAGAGCCATCAGCCATTGGCTCTGCTGGACCTGGTGGAAGCTTCCAGCAGCTTCTCACAAGAGCCATCTTTATGGTCCCCTGCTACCTAAAACCAGGTCATGCCAAACCAATACATATGTCCTTTTTTTCCTCCCATGTAGATTCCTACGACCTCAAAGATACAACTAACTATAGCATTTATTTCGTATGTTGGATGACATCTCTTATCATCTTAACACATCTCAATGTACTTTAATTTATCAGTTCAATCTAATTATAAAACTACTCGCATCAACAACTATCCTTAAGATTTGAAGCTTTACATTAATAGGATTGATTATAATGATTTTTACACAAAGAATTTACCTTGCACAGTGCTGCATGAATTTTAAGAACTTGTAATATATTAGGTCTTGAAGGTAGAACAAACACATTTCTAAAACACCACTACTAAACATATATCATATCAGTGAACTATAGTTACCTAGTGTTCCCTTTACTAACAGCTCATGTCCAGACTTCTATCAATTTTCATAATTTTAAGATGCCCTAAAAGGTCAACTTTTTTCAGAGAAAGATTTTTTTTTAATAAAGGGGACTATTGTCCTCCAGAACAGAACACAGTATCATGATATATAGAAAATATTATTCTAATTTTCATATATTTAAAATTACTAGCATATTGTAAAATAAATTTATTTCTTATTCAGTCTCTGTGAATGTGTTTCCAACATCCTTATATGATTCATTTTTGAAAAAACAACAGAAACACCAATGGAGAAGCATTCTTAGTGAAAAGACAAACCTAAGTTCTAATTTCCAGAAAATACTGAACATGCTTTGAGCTGGGCAGTATAGAGATAACCATCTTATGGGGATTGAGCCAACCACTCAGTTTGCTAAAACTGACACAGTTCTGAAACTTTGGTTCTATATTAGGACAAGACCCACAAAACCTTTAGTTACTTGGTCAAGACCAGAGGACAACCGATGGCATACTTGGATATTGTGTGGCACACAAGCTGGTCTTGGAAGTAGTCTTTCTCATTTTGCATTAATTAGCACACAATAAAGTCTTTTAAAAGTAAGTAATACCAAGATCAAAAATCATTATATATTTGCATAATGCACATCATATACATATATATAATTTACATAATGCAAGTTTTAAAAATCAAACTTCGATTTAATATGCTTTTTAATTTTCAGATACTCAATACTGTTTCCCTCATATCTTGGAAATAACACATTCTTTCTGATTATTTCATTTCAAATGGCACAGAACTTAATTACTATAAAACATTTTTATATTGACTGAAGTCCTTGCCATCAGATTATTGTCTTCTCATTTTAAAGAGGGAGTAATACATTTTTTAAAGTACCTGGAGCCTCTCAAGATGTATCCTTTTAGGTATAAATGAATCTTGGGGAAAAATATTTAATTTTCTTCATAATCAATTGGTCTATATGAGTGACTAAGGACAACACTATCAATTCATGCAGCAGTAGCAGGTCATAAAGTAATGTTTTAACACTTTAGGGGTAAAAAGTGGAAACATTTCAAAAGATTTGTTCTCAGACTAATGAACAAAACCAGCTGTTATTATTTGCTCCATGTGCATGGTTCAGAATCAACAATAGGGAAAGGTCTTTTGTTAGAAAAAACAGGCCTTTAGGCAATTAAAACCATTTTTTAAATCCATGCACAATCATTACTGTGCTCTTTCTGGAAATGGAAAGCCATATATTTGAAGTCAAGATGCACTGATTTGTTGGTGGAATTCAAGTGTCACACCTTGGTCAACTGAAGATGTAAACAAAACTCAGGCTCAGCTCTAGATCATGGTTGTTTTGTTTGCTCAGATCACTTTGTGTAAGCTCAGCCAAATAACACACTCCCTCTCAAAGCCCAAATTTAGTTCTCTATGATAAATAGTTATGAAAAATACCTTCTAATGCACTAATCTGAACGTATTGGATAATCATACCAGTAATGCCTTTAGGGTGGGTGAAATTCCTCATGCAGACAAGAGGAAACTGTGAAAGCATATTTCAGTGGGATCTGCAGTCTTTTCAAAAAAGAGATAGAAAAGTGGGGTTTTTTAAGCTGCTGAACAAATGTAAAACCAACATTGTTAGGAACAAATGCATAGGGTTTGATTTCACAGAGGTGGCTCTGAAGAACTGTGTTCAGCACAGCACCCAGCCCCAGCGGGTCACTCAGACCTCCCCCTGTACCTGATCTCACTTCCTTGCCTAGTTTTGTGCAGTCAAACCTCATTGATCCATCCCCTGAAATTCTCACCAGGCTCTTCTCCTGAGCTCAAACAAAGCCCATTCCTCTTTCTGCCTTCAATCTTTCCTTGGAAACTCACTGAGCACTGGCAGTAGGGCATAGGGAGGTCCTTAAAGGTAAGAAGAGAGTTTGCAAGCCTTCAGCAGAGCTGATGGTACAACACACCCCTTGAGCATGTAGTGTCAGAACAATTTTTGGAGCTGTATTTGTGTGTACGTCAAGCCCACTTCTTCCTAAGAGGAGTCACACATCAATGCCAAACAAACAAATCCTTGTAATAATCAGCATTGGCTGCAGTTTTGAAGGACTAAGTAAACTTGGAATTCTTTCCTCGACAGTTATGACAACCAGTATGAAAAGTGCTTCAGTTAGGTCTGGGCTAAAAATATTTTGCTTGTTCTAGGAAAACTTATGGGATTTTAAGTACTATCTTCACTTCATGAAATCATGATCTTTCAGAATAAATGGGATACAAGAACATCTTCCTCATCCCAGGAAATCCAGTAGTTTGACAATTAGGCTTTCAAACAACATATGGGAATTCCAGTTTCAATCACATAATCCTTATGACAATCTAACCCTCAACTTTCCTACTCAGTAATTACTTTAACCATAATGCTGGTGTAGGCTCAATTTTTCTGAAGATTTCTTCTGCATAAATGCCATTTTGTATAAATACTGTTATACTATTTGGGCCAGAAAACTGAAGAGTAACTAGTTGTTACTCTGGTAACAACTACTCTACTAAAACTAGTTGTGAATGGCCTATTTTAAGGTAGGGTTGATGAAGTCTCTACATACTGTGAAGATGAGAGGATTATTTCTGTAAAATAAAAACAGAAGTATGGTAACTGGAGAGAGAGTCTGCATCAGGGACCTGGATTTACATTTTCCATTTCCAACCTGAGTGCTCTATTTACTGTATTGCCCTATCAGCTATTTTTGTTTCTCTACTGATGAATTTGCTATAAAGTGTGCCAAGCTGTAATAAGATCTATTTTGCAAGAGCAGCAATCCTAACGTGGAAATACCAGACTACTGCCGACTTAAAATTCCAGTGTAGTTCAGAATGGATGCACTTTTTTTTTAACAGTTCTCCCAAACACCACTGTAAAGAGCGAAAGATGTTCTCTGTACCCGTTTTCATTACATCTATAGTAACTTCACAGGAAATTCTGCAAACACAGATTTTTTTAAGGGGGACTCATTCAGCTTGGGAGTCTTACAAGCACATCCTCAGCCCGGCCAGCTCCGTGGCAGAGATCTCGTTTCAGACGCGCAGTTCACACAGCACAAGGGCCGACCCTCTGTCATATGCTTTCTAGGTAATCCATGGCAGGGCCCTGCTGAAAGTTGCAGGGCCCGAAAGTCCTCCGTCCCCTAAACCCCCGCAAAACAACAACAACAAAAAATCCTTAGGCATCAGGCTGTAAAAAAGGCAGGACCTAAAGAAAAAGCTGTCCCCTTCAGCCGAGTCAGGACCGCAGTGGGGGCGGCAGTCGCGTCCTCACGGCTCGGCCTCGCTACCCCAGCACAAGGCACCGTCCCCCAGGGCAGCCCCGCAGAGCCACCGGGGACGCCGCGGGTCTGGGGTTACTGCAGGGCCCGCCGGGGCTGCTCCCGAGGCCGGCCCCGCCCGGCAGG
>VWZU01010897.1:269664-313484 GCA_013397095.1 Sterrhoptilus dennistouni
GGCTGCGCCGTGCGCGGGAGCCCGCGGAGGTAGCCGGGGGGGGCGTGTGGGGAAACGCGGCAGCTGCTGGGGAGTTACTTCTGTGCGAAATAGGTGCTCCTGCTTGGTTTTAACGCTCTCAAGAGGAGTGAGGGCTGTCACGCCCTGCCTTGTTGTTCCTCCTGGTCCGAGAAGGACTAGGCTGTTCTGAAACAACCCCTGTAGGGTGGCCAGGCTGCTCGGTAGCTCGAGGAGCAGCTACGAGACACCCGCAGCGGGCAGAGATGAGCGGGGAGCGCCATCAGAGCAGGTGCTGAGGCTGCGCCTGGCGCTGGAGGCGCAGAGGGGATTCCCCCTCCCCAGCCCGGGCCGTGGGGCAGAGGGGACACCCCACACCCCGGGCCGTGGGGCAGAGGGGACACCCCACACCCCGGGCCGTGGGGCAGAGGGGACCGAGGCACGCCCCACTCTCTGAGCCGGCGTTCCCGAGGAAATGGAGGCAAAGTAGCGGGTGCCAAATTGGCTCGATGTTTTATGAAATAATAAATTCTGTTTGACTGAAGAAGGTGTATTCAAAACAGTGATATGGTTTTTGCCTGGTTTAGGTTTTTTTTTTTTTTAATTCTTTTTTGGAGGGTCACATTCGTTTTGAAAATAAAGGACGCTTTTACCTTGATGGGTTTTAAAGGCATTAAAACTTGCTGCAAGTTTGTGGCTGGAGGCAGAGGGCAGCAGTAAATATGGCATTGTATTTGATAGTTGATGAGGAGCTTAGCTATTAATCGTATCTACAGCATGTTTTCAAAGGATGTGTATGCATATAGAGGAAATACGGATTTTCATAGCCAGTTATGGTTCATCATCTTCAATGCCTGTGATGTAGACAATATCTGTCTAATCTGTGCAGGTGCTTCTTCAGAACTTTTAGTTTGCAGTTCAATTAACCTAAGATTTCTTCCTGTGTGACAGAAATGATAAGCTATTGCAGTGTCTGAATTTGTACTTGGGATTACTGTTGACATGCTTTTTGAACAAGAGTTAACAAAGAAAAAGAAAATAAGCAGTTCTAAGAGGTAGGTAGTTTTAAGTGATCCCAAACCAGTAAGTTTCAAAGCATTCCACTGAAGTGAAAAATGAGAACTCCTCTCTCTGATTTGGATTCATTACGGTAGAAGATACAATGTTTTTATGTAGCATAGCTGCAAGTAGGTGCTGCATGAAACGGAACTAATGGTGGTGCTGCAGCACTTCTGTCCATGGAAAGGCTGTCCAGTGAAATAAAGTATTTCTGGGTAACAGGGCAGGAATGGCAGGGAAAGTGAGAAACTGATAGCTGTAAATCGGCCGTCATGAAAGGTACTCCTAACAGAAGTTGAATCTAATAAGATTAATTATGTGGTTAGTATCTTCACAGGCAAAGAGGAGACTTCTAGAAATGTGTGAAAAGAATTACATATTAATATTACAGATGTGTGTGTAGGCAAGTGTTGTTGTTCAAATACATCTGTTCCATACTAAGAATATTTGTCTTTGGAGTTTTTAATACTGCTGAAAAGCTTATGATAACCTTGCAGAACATCAGTTGTCTGTTTCAAAAGCTTCTTAATGTGTGAGGTTTGATAGCTACCCACAGAATTTTCAGAGAATTGGCAAAAGAAAGAAAAGGTATTGAATGATGCTTATGGTTCTAGGGAAGGTATGGAGAAAAAAGTACTGTGCTTATGTTAAAGGTTAGTGAAATGGCCTTCATTGGTATTGATAAAGGAACATCCTGAGCAGCTGCATGATATTAAGATGTAACTGATGAAGAATTAAAGGGTGGTGCCATGATCCATACCATTCAATGAGATGTTACGTAGATATGTTCTGCCAAATGTATCTCAAATTGTATTTAGCTGACACTAATTGTCGTAAATATATGCAAGTTTCAAGGCATTTGACTTGCTTCTGTACAATGCTGATTAGAGTAGCAGTGTTACAGGCCTGATATAATACATAAAACTGATTTCAGTTGCCAAAAATAAGTGCCAGACCTCATCAGGAAACAATGTTGGGTTGTGGGTTTGTGGTGTTTTTTGGGGGTGTAGAGAGTGATTATGCATCTCTCTGTGACATGATGCTATTGAAATCTTCCTTAATTAGAAAACAGCAGGCATTATAGGGAAATGATACACATACTGAAGTAATTTATATCAAATGAAACCAAGTTTGGTCACGTGGTAGGTTACATTCATTTAAGCAACACGTTTTACTGTGGCTCAGTGGAAAGTCACAGCTAGGAGCTATGAATATAGGTCACTCAGGATAGGAGACTGTATTTTGGAAAGCATTGACTCAGAAAATGATTTGGAGCTCTGATGTATTACCAGTTGAGCATGAAATTGCAGTAGAGTGCAGTGGCTTATGGAGTAAATGCTATCTTTGAGTAGCTTAGTAGGGCTATGTTATTATCGCTATATAGCTTTAGAGGGACAATTATGGGAATATTATGTCCTGTTCTGAGGACTGTTTTTAAAAACAACACTGGCCAAGCTGGAAAGATAGTCAGAGGATGGCTGTAGCTCTGGCTAGCATAACTTCATGAAACTAAAGAGCCAAGGTAAAGTGTGTGATTAGTATTTACGTTTCTGTGTTGTGCAAGATAATGGGAAGAAAACTTTTAGTGTAATTACCAGATCATTAGATTTAGTAGCTGAAAACAAAACTAGGCAATTGTTTTAGGTGAACATCTGTGTTTGGGTATATATATATATATTTTTTATTTGTTAGCTGAGGGCATAGGGATTATTTGCTTGGGACAGAGTTGGGTTTTTTCTAAGGTGTTTTCCTCAAAGTTCTGGTGCTCTTTCAAATGAGTTGTTGAGCTCAGCCAGAAGTTATTGACTTGATGGAATTTCACAGGCTTTGTTATACAAGAGAATAAGCTAAAGAATCATAGCTCCCTAGGTCTTTGAAAGAGAAATGCAGCGATTGACTGAGGAAGGAGAGAAAACAGGAATTACTGTAGAGAAATGTTGTCTGCCCCCCTGAGGACAGATGGTCTGGGAACCTGTGAATGGGTTCCATCTTTCCTGAGGTTCCAGGTTCAAATAGGAAAATAAGAGGAGACTGTACAACAATTGTATAAAGGATGATGGACCAGCCCTGGTGTAGTGGGAAATTACCAAACCCAGTGCACCTGGCAGCTGTTACCACTTTGCTTTCCGTTTTGGCCCTGGAAAACTTTGTTTGCTTTTATGCTTCTTTCCCATTGCTCATTACCATTGATTTCTGCTTTCTGAATTCCAGCCTGCTTTCCCTTCTTCCCTGCATCTTTGCTTGCTTTTGTTCCTACTGTTACCTTTGCCTTTGTCTCACACCACTCCGAGAGAGTGCCAGTTCTCAGCTTGTCCATAAGGCTTTGCCTATTTATATTGCATGAAGCCCTAGGTTCTGATTTTTCTTGGAGTGTATTTTATGGAAAAAAACCCAATCCTAAAGGGTTTTGATCATTCTATATAAATCAATATTTAGGAATTATGTAAACTAGTCCAGGAATTGTATATGAAGATAGCTTTTGTTCATTTTTTTTTTCTGCAAAGTTTACAGTCTCTTTTGAAATTGGTAGAGTTTTTCCACAAGGATATAAATGATAGTGGTATGTGAGGTAAAATAGTCTGAAAACCAGTGGAGGGTTACATATGCATTGTGTGTATATGGAAGGTCTTCCATAAAGAAATTACCAGATCCAGTCCAGTGAGATAAGAGTCAGATAGGCCACAAATATGATGGTGAAAGAAATGGTTAGAGAAAGATCCCTCAATAGCCAGTCTTCATTTTGTTTTTGAAGGCCTGCTCAGAACAGACTTCATAATTTTGCCTTATTTTAGGCAATAATAATGGTATACTATGTATAGGTATCATGACAACAAGGATTGTGTTTCTAGCAAGCTCTGGTTTTAGTGACAGACTGTACTGTACCTTGTGCTTTGCAGTATACCTTTCTCCAAAGCCCAATAGATGCTGGAACTTGGACCCTCTCTCCCTCTCTCTTTGAGGCTTCCCATCAGCCAAGGCTGGCGGCTGAAGGCAAAGCACTTTTTACCCACGACGCTTGCAATAAAACCACGTGTTTCTAGAATATCTCAGGTCTGCAGAGTTCCTTCTCCCTGCCGTCCACGGATGCTCCTACATTTGTGCTTTGTCTTTGGTAGACAAATCAGAGATCTCTAGCAAATAGGATAAATACAAAGTTTCTCTGCTGATATGGATGCTCGGCACAAATTATATTTGCTTATTTTCTGATTGTGTCTGTAAGTGAGTTTGGTTCTAAATCCTGAGAACTCGGAGATGTGTGATTCCTACTGTCAGGCTGGATGTGGCCATTTACTTTGTCCAGTTACAGAACGGAGTCTTGTATTAGTCCTGTATGAGCAGAGCTGCTGATTCCCCTGCAGCCTGAGCTGTTCCCTGCTTCTAAGTGGGTGGTATCACTTCTAAAAATCTTATCAAGTGTGTCTGATCCATTATTTTTATTTTTTAAATGAAAGAGTGTTATTTGATTTAATTTTCCAAGTGTGATATATATATTTCAAGTAACCAAAATGAACAGAGTGGTCTGTAGTTTAGAAAACTTTGAAAGTTTTGTTTTTCATTAAAATGTGTTGACTGCTTTTGAACATGCTTGTCATATAGGTACTTTTTTGTAATTTAGCCTGTTGGTTTGAAGTAGTATGAATAGTATTTGCCTGCTTCCTGAATTTTTTCTTCTGAAATCAGCTTGGCTTTATGAGTTAACTTAGTTCAAAATCCATCAAGAGGAACTATTCAAAACCCCTATTCTCTTGATGAAAACATCCCTTAGTATTCTTCCACAAAAAGGTTTGTCTCTGGCAAAATAAATGGGATTTATTCCCAGTGGTTTGCACTGCTTCATTATTTAGACATCTTAAGTATCACAATATAATGTGTTAGCAGTAGGTTACTTCCTTTTTCATTGCAAAATAAATTAAATCAATGAGGATATGTATTCTTCTAATTAAATAAAAGTGAACTAACTTGACACTGATCATGTCAAGCATTAGAAGCTATGTTAACATTGTGAGCAATTATTATTTTTCTTGGAGAGTGCCTCGTCTTAAAGATAAGCAGAACTTCATATGGCTTTTGTGCTGGTTCTGAAATCTTGGTAAGGAAGTGTTTTTGTTTTTTATTTATTTATTTATTTTAATAGGTATCCTGCCATTTTGTAGCTAGCTGAATTTCTTGGGACAGATTTGTTACCTCTGATCCTAGGTGTATGTTTTACCTTGTCTCACATTTTCCCAGGCTGTGAAGCATTTTTCCTGTGCTTGTCTAGACTCAGAAGCACTGTTTCAGGGTGGATGATTTACAGAAGGACTGCCTGCCAGGCATGTGTAGATAGAGCTCACTGAACACAATGAAAATCAGTGTCAAGTGTGGTGTTCCATTGCTCTAATGCATTATAGGAACAGTGAAACTTGGAGCAACAATAGAGCAATCTCTGGAGTGCAATTTGTAAATTGTTTCTTTAAGCTTGCCACTCATTTTTAGTACGTCTTCCACCTCCTGCAATGCCATTTCAGAAGCAATGTCTAATATAATAAATGACAATTGATTGGTTATTTAAATTAATATAGCTGTTATTATTGTCAGAAGATTTCTGAGTGGTGTGTTTTGTGTTCCTGCTGTTACACTGAGAAGTGTAATGATCTGAAACACTTAACTGGTATTTCAGGCTTTGAGAAAGCCTTATGAAATGCTGTTATTTCAGTTGTATGTTAGTTCTGTAGTCTCCATAACATAGCTTCATGTGTGTGGTTGAGAGTGTTTCAGTGGCAGCACTGAATTGGAGAATGCCATTCTTAAATGATGACACAAAGATAAGACAAATTTGCTGTGTATGGTTAGCTGTGAGACTCCAGGGTGCTATATACCCCTTGCTAAATAAATTGGGTTGTTTTGCTGTTGAAATTTATACTCTGCTTGTAAATGAGATTTCATTGTTATTAAAACACTTCTCATAGGAAGATGAGCATTCTGTATGTGAAAAAAAAATCTTTCCTGCTTTTATGGAAGTGTTGAGTTTTGTACCAGGTGCAAGCTTTGACAGTGCAAAAGAAAACAGTTATTCTAGTTTGAGCTTGTTTTTATTAAAGTTCAAATTGCAGTTATGTTTTCAAAACCTTATTTTGTGCAGTCTGGGCTCACACCAGCTCTATTGTCCTTTCTTGGCCTGGATTGATGAAGTAGGGCTGCTGACTGTGAGGCTTGCTGATTTTTGCTTGGTGGCTTTGCATAATGTGGCTTTTGTACTCTGCTCTGTGGCAAATGAGAGCCACTGCTACAGGATGAATAGGCATATATATGTAGCCTCTACTTCTGTATTACTGATTTTTACTGTAATCTCTGTAGCAGTGAATTCAAACAATTTATTGGGTGCTCTGTTGTTACTGAAATTAAGGGGTTGGCAGGACCATACTGGTTCACAGCACAGACTGCAAACACTGCCCTAATGTGCAGTGAAGGAGTGCTGACATTTTCCAAGAGTTGCTGGATGCTCCTTTTAATGCTATTGTGTATTTTTGAATTTAATATATGAATGAGGATGAGAAGAACAGAATAAGATTTCCAAGTATTTTTTTAGAATAAATCTAATGTTTCTTTCCAGATTATAGAAACACTTAAAGTACTACAAGGTTTGAATTTATCACTGGATATTTTAGTGGTAAGTAGTCATTAATAATACATTAAACTCGTCTGTAGTGAATTACTATGTAAATATCAAGAGTGTGCATTTGTACAAGTGGTGAACATGTTGCATTTTATAACTTTGAATTTATATCCTATTTGGTTAATTTTTCAAAAGCTGGTCATCCAGCTTGCTAAATGCAGTATCATGTCAACAGTAGTAATACAGAGCAGGGAACTGAGCATATAGAGGACATCTTGCTAAACAGATTGGCTTCTTTTCACTGTAAAACTGCCTTAAATTGATGCTTAAAGCAGATACTGGTGAACCATTCTTTAGGTCAATTGTCTGACTCTTCCATCTTTCATTAGCAGCTTGAAGTTTCTTGTATTTAAAGAGCAGGAATCCCTGATAAAGATTCCTGTGACTTTTATCCTCATCCAAGCTGCATCCTATCAAATTTTATATTAGATATTCACACACTGGCCTGTGAAGCTTCTAGCTGTTATAAGCAATGTGCCTGTGTTTTGAAAAGAAGAAAAGTGTGGGGGGGTTTTGAGAGAATTCTTTGAAGAGTAAGAGGAAAAATATAGTTCCCAAGATATGTAGATGGCCTATTCAGGTAAAGGCATTTGCCTGCCTAGACACAGGCAGACTTTTACTGAAATGAAGCAATATTTATTTTGTTTTCCAATAAAAACACATAATATCATATTGCATTTGGTTGCTTAAAATGACGAGGGATTTCTGTAAATGGTTCATGTTCCCAGAAATTTTGCATGCTTTATAATGGGAGAGACTTTGATGGAAGCCTTCAAGTCAAATAGAGGAAAGTGATGTCTTACAGTGGAGGGCTCCACATATTTTTTAATGCATTTGAAGAACATAAATAGCTTTGAAGAACATAAATAGCTTTATGAAGTAGTCCCACCAGATTTCTTCCATCTGTTTGCCATAACTGACTTACTAAATCAGGTTGCTCAAATTATATATAAGCTAAATATACTTGAAGTGAATTTAAGGAAGCCCTTTCTAGAGGCTGAGCTGATTATGTGGGAGTAACGTGTGTAGCTCAGACTTCACAGGAGTATAATTTCACCAGCTAGCAAGAGCATTCACAGGTTGCAGTGAACCCACTGAATTCCATATTTTGCCTGCATCTTAAAAGCGAGTGTTTGTGAATCAGATGTGCTTGCTGATAATACAGGATTAAAATCACCTGTGATTCTACAAACACTCCAAGTCTGCAAGACATTTTTGCTTAACCAAAACACTAGAGTGAGATTTGAAGACACAATGATATAGTGAAAATAACTCTGCTGCTCTGACCCCTCAACCCTGTAGTACTGGTTGAGATGTAGTTTATATTACACGGTGCCCAACGTATATGCTCAAATGTACTTCATAAGCCTAAAGGAAATTTGAATTGAGGCATTTTGTGGGCTTAAGCATTTGAGAGAAGTGAAATTTCTGAAATATGTATATTTAATGGAGGAAAACTACTTATTTTAGTTTTATGAATTAAGCCTGCATTTTGTTCCCCATATTTGATTATAAATAACTACTTCCTTCAATTCCATTTGCAATATAGAGGGCACTTATTCTTTGGCTGCCATAGGACTGCCTTGAACACTAGTCTAATATTGTTTGTAGCAGTTTTAGAGGGGGCTTTTTTTTGGAATAAGAGTTGTGATTTATTCTGCCCATCTTTCTTGCACTATTTTCAACAGGAAACTGGCATAGAAAAAACAGTTAACAGTTTTAGGGAACATGCCACTGCTGGGAAGGTAGCTAAAAGTCTGTTAAAACAATGGAAAAAGCTTATTTCTCCAGAAAGTAAAAGGTAGGTGTGAACTTTTTTCCTTAAAGTTAATTATACTGTAGTGTAATTTTTAAATGCACATTGAAAACTTAGAAAGGTGTTTGGAATGAAAAATGTACATTGAATTAGAATGTGAATTGAATGCAAGAGATGAGAGTGCAGTTGAGAAATATGAGGAAAACAATCAAACCATTATGGATTGACTAGCCAGTCATCACGCTGACTTCAGCTGCTTTTTGTGACTGGCACAAGTTCTTAGGTCCCAGCTAGTGTAAATGGGACTAAGCCATGATGGGCACTGCTCAGCACTTCAGGAAACTGGGAAACTTGCTCTTTCCTCCCAGAGGTGGTGGTTAAATAAGGCAGCTCTCCAGTGATGTGGGTTGTATAGAGGTTTTTCTTGTCATGTTCTTGTAGGCTTCCAACAAGAGGGGCTTCCAACACTAGAGGAGGCACAGTGAAGAGATACAGTTTCTTCTGAGACTGAAGCAGCCACCACTGCCATGGCCCAGCCAGCTCTGCTTTAGGTGTTTTGCAGAGTTCAAACTGTTCCAGACAGTTGAGCTGAGAAAACCAAGGGAATAATTTGACTAAACAGTGCACTTTAAATCTGAAGTTGTTCAAACAGCAGGAAAGTAAAATACCAGAACCTGTGATAAGCAAATCATAAAGGCTGACCTGTTAATCTGTATCACCTACAGTGTGTGTTGTAAATTTTTGTCTCCAAGTTATTTCAAGCACCATGTCTTTGTTATAAAGCATGCAGGGAAGCATTGTGAAAAGTGGTATCCAGCATGTTATAAGCAGATAATACTGCCAGGTTTGTTTTCCTGCTCAGGGTTTTGTCCCTATCTCCACTTGTTTTGCTATCAATTCTTGTTTCAGTATTTAGTGGTGCTGGACCCGAGAGCTCTGCGGTTCTGTACTGATAATTGAAGGAAGAACATAGTGCAGAACTAAATTCTGGGTTTTGTGAAACTATGACACATGGTGTGATTTTTATGCTTTTAGTTTTACTAATATTGGAAAAACAGATTGTTTAAGAATTTAGCATCAGCTGCAGAATGGGATGTAATTTTTTATTGTTGCAGTGATCCCAGGGGAAGAAAAAAAAATGAAAAAGAAAAACCTGAGATGAAATCTTCTGTTTCCAAGGAGATTAAGCCTTCAGAGAAATCTGAAACATCTGTACTGGCCTTTAGAAGTTCCAATAGTTCTCCCCTTTCTGCAAAGTTGAATAAAGAATATATTTGTAGTGAAAAGACCCATCAAAGTACAAATTCTGAGTCTCCAAAAGAATGTGATAATAAAGAATGTAACAGCAGTGATTCTAAGCATGCTTCCCAGGGTACCAATTCTCAAGCTAAAGAAAGTGAGTTCAAAGAGAGCATCTCCACAGAGAGCAAGAAAATTTCAGAAAAGCAGCATTCCTCTGCAGCCAATGAAGACTTATTACCCCCGAAGGAAAAGCCTAGTAAGGATGCTTCCAAACAGAGAAATCCTAAATGTGTGAAGAAACCAAAACAAAATCTTGTCATGAAAGACCAAGCCAAATCATTTAGTGATGAGGAATTTGAACCCCCTACTATGTCTTTTGAATCTTATCTTACTTATGATGAGGTTACCAACAAAAGAAAGAGAAAGGTTTACTCTACAGGTGCACGGCCAAAAAAGTGCAATGAACAGAAGACTTCAAAACTTTCTCAGGCAAAAGAGGGAGTTGAAGATGTAAAAAAGTGTGAGAGTGATCAATCAGAAACTCCCAGGAAAAAGGTAAACCACTACAGGATTGAGATAACAGCAGATAAACTGCAGACAAACAAATGCTTTGGACTTATACTTTCAGTTAAATTTATCTGTATTTATTTTAAGGAACAGATTGCAGGACTCTGATATATCAGTTGCGTTGCAATTGCCAATAGTTACAATAATGGGGTAAAAAAAAGATCCAGTTTGAAATTGAATTACTTTTTTAGCCTTATTTGCAACATTACAGTAGTGTTTGGTCCATACCAACTAATCTGCATTTGACTTGCAAAATACAAAGGCAGTTACCTTTGGAAAGACGTCCACATTTTTTCTTTCTTGACCATCCTGATCTGTGGCTGCTGCAGCTCTTTTTGTATAGAACAGTCCTTTTGTCAGATGCTGTGGCATGTTAACAGTGAATGTTAAGGTTTGCAGTGGAACTGAACCTTCTTTAAACGCATTGAAGTAACCCACAGTATTGCATATAAAACTAGATTATATATATTCTTAATCTGAGCTGTCCTAGTCACTTCAAGTGCAAAAAGCTTAAGTAGCTCCTCTGAGAAAATGTGTATGCAAAAATGTGTATTAATTAGACCTTTTAAATGAAGACCTTTTGTGCACTGAAAATTAGAGTTATCTTCAGATTTGTATCTTCACCGTGATGTGAAAGCTTCAGGCTTTTTTTCTTATGGAAGATCTGCAATCTGAATGTGGTATCTTCTGCCCCAGACGGGGAAATACTAATGTAGAGGCTTATGTATGATACTCTATCATAAACAGTTTGAGGAAAAACCTTTGATATTCAAGCAGTTGTGAAAAGTTACTATAGATACTTAAATGAAGTGCAGGGAATGCAAGTTTTGGGCTGTAAGTGCCTGACTTGCAGTTGGAGGACACCTGAGACCCAATTCAGATGTTGCACCTGATCCATTTGTAGGGATCCATACTTAACAGGCTGCTGCATCTTTAAATCCCTTTTTAGGAGATTAGCTGTGAATGTTTTAGGCTAAATGGCTTACTGAGTGTGATCTAGGAGACTTGATAGGACCAGGTATAAAGCTGTTTTTTGTCTTTTAGAATTATGCTTTTGTTATCTTGCAGTTTTGCCTCATTCACTGCATGCCTCAATAGTGATTTATTTTTATTTAGCTCTACATATTTACTCTGTTCTTTAATCTTTCTATGTGCTAATTGCAGATGTCCCACCAAGTTCCTTTTGTGGTATAGTCTTGGTAAGTGGAGTTTGAAAGGATATACTGAAAAGTAATCCTTTGAGTAAATTTTAGTGTAGAAAAGCAAGAATTCTAGTTATCCTAGTTAATTTTGGGATTTGCATAAATGTTTGGGGGTTTATTGTAGCTTATTTTAAGCTTGATTAACCTCAAATTTATAATAGTGAAGCAATCTTTCCTTTACTGTGCACAGGCCAAAGTGGTATCCCTCCAAGAGCTTCTTAATACTCCACTACCTAAAACTCTGCCAGGCCTCTCAGAATTATTTCCCCCGTGTACTGCAGACTTTACAGGTAAGTAATATACAAGGCTGATAAATGTGAAATAGTGCAGGTTTTTACAGCTCTGTGTATAAATGTTTTATCGCCTTTTCCAATAAGCTGTATTAGCTCAAGAGTCTATTGCAAAGAAGGGCCTCACTTTCTCATTTGTAGAAATCTTGTTGAAGCTGGTGGGAGTTACAAGGCCTTCCTTCTTATTGCTTGCTCAGTAAAGGAATACTGAAGAAGGTTACCACAGACTTGGAGAAGGCACAAATCAAGTAGCAGTTCTACAGACTCTATTTATCTTTACTCATTTCTATACCTTAGAGCAGGCAAAGTCTTATAGGTAGGTGACATAAAATACCAGTGGTTGCCCTGGCAGCTCTTCTGATGTTTCAGTGGTTTCCTACCACTGGGATCTTGAAACATTGCTGCTATTGTAGTTCCTGGCATCTCTAAGATAACTCAGGAGGATTAGTTCTGTACATGGATAACAGAACAATCAAGGTATGAATACAGATCATGTATTCATAGTGGTGATAAAAATACAAGACTGGTTTGAGTTGGTGCAGCTCATTTGCACTGTACATCTTGGAGTTAGATGATGGTGAATGGACTTTTGCAGTTTACAATACGTGCAAGGGTCCTGTGCTGAAATGCAGTAACTTTATATTAAGAAAATACTTTGTATATGTAAGTAAAGGTAATATATGTTTATCTCAGAGCTGAATGTTTAAAGCATTGTGAAACCTGCCTGATGTTTTGCTTGCAGTGTCCACAGTCCCTGTTGTAGAAGCACCCCAGCAAGTCAATGATACAGTTCAATTCACAGGACAGAGACTGAACTCTAAAATGCAGGTGTACTCTGGCTCTAAGGCAGTCTGCCTTTCCAAGATGCTCACGCTGTATGAGCAGTGTGTCCGCATGCTTCACAACAATATTGACTGTGAGTACTGCAGGGGATTTGTAGCACTTCTGGCTCTAAGGAGATGAGATTTTTTTTCCTCTCTGCCAACCAGTGGCACACTAAAATATATTGTCCCTCCCTACTAATGGTGACTTGGTTGAAAGGCACTTGCAGAAATGGATTGATGGCTGTGCTAAATGTAGCTTTATTTTGAAAGTTTACAATTTTTAAAGGTTTGAGTTTACTTAAAATAATATCCTATAAATGACAGACTAAAAATTCTGTGCCTGCCCTCCATGTTTGTTGTGATCAAGACATTCTTTTCTTCCATGCATAGGCGGAGGAGGAAGTGATGCATATCAGTAAAGATCTGGCAATGACTGTTTAAAGATGCTTTATCCATCCTCAAGTATAACTGCTAGTCAGTATGGAACTGCTGATAACTGCCTGACATGGGATGTTGTGTTAGTGCTTGCTAAAATTGTGGTTCTATTTTTAAACTGTCTGAGGGGTGTTACCCATTGAGTAAAATAAGTGAGATACTGAAAGTACTGTCCTCTTTTGTAGTGCTACAAGAAGCAGGAGGTGTGCCCTTTGAAATTCTTGAGCCTGTGCTAACATGTTGCACACCAGAGCAGTTGTTTCGAATAGAGAAATATAATACGGTAAATTCTGCCTTGTTAAATTTGGGGAACCAGAGTTCCACAACTCCACGGGCTGCACTGGTTTTCTGTCTTGCATACTAATTTCTTTGAATTCTGCTGTTATTATCAAGTCTCCCTTTCTGAAGTTTAAAACATTCAGGATAATTACTACTGATGACTAAGTGAAAGACAGGGTGTATAGAAGAGTATTTCTGTTTCTGAAAATAAGAAAGAAAAAAAGATGACCATAGTATTTACCACTGAAATAGCTGGGAAAGTCATAACCAACTGTTTTTAAGTTAGTATTAAGCCTGCAAAGCGTATCGGTCAGGAAGTATCTGGGGTGCGATTTCATGCGTGTGGTAGATTTCTTATCTACACTGTTAGGGCTTGAGCTCCATGTTGCACTTGGACATTGATGTTCTGAGTGTGCAATCCTTCCTAGGGCAAGTTAGCCTGTCTTCTGTGTGCTTCAAGTTGAGAGCTGGAGTGGCCTGAGCCTGTGCTGTAAACACAAGTCTAGCCTGTAAGCATGGCTCACTGACTCCAGCTCTGCTGCTTGAAGCTGTGTGATTTCCAGGCTGTAGTCAGTGTCCCTGCATGGTATTGCCACAGTGTGGGTACCTCTGTCAGCACAGTGGTGGGATTTGTTCTGTACCTTCTTCTGCCAAAGATTTGGGCTGTGTCTGTAGGGTCAGAAAACAGGTACTCTTGAAAATATTTTAAAATCTCTGATTTAAGATATCTTGTGTTCAAATTAGATGTTTATAAAAGAGACTGACCACTTGTGGAAGAAACATTGCCAAAGAGATTTTAAAGATGAGAGCCTTCTGGAATATGAGTCTTGGCGTGAAATGTACTGGAGAATGTTTAATCAGAGAGAAGAAAAACTGAAGATCCTTACAAAAGTTATTCTTTCAGCTCAGTCTGAAAAACCAAAAGGTAAAAACTCTGGTTAGCTCTTCCACTTACAGAACCAAATCTCTTCTACTGTTCTTGGCAATATGTTTGATTTAGTGATTTGTTTGCAGTGAATACTAATGCTGTACTTCCAGGAGAAATCATCAAGAATGAACACTGTTATTCTTACATTAAAATTCGCTTAAAAAATAAACACATGCATTAATATAATATGTTGGTGTATCCTGCAAATATTATGCATTAGACAAATCTTACCTTACTGCTTGGACTAAGGATTCTAAGCAGCAATGCAAAGAGTTTTGGACATAAAGGACATGAAAAACCATGCATTCTCTATTCCTTGCTTCTATATTAGGCAGGCAAGTAAAAATGGCTTATGTGACTGGAGCAGCAAAACCACCCAGGAACATTTGCCGACAGCAAGAATTCCATGGGACACCAGGACCTGTCATCCAGCTTCATCCCAAGTGCAAGTAAGTGCTATGTGCTATGCTTTTAGCTTGTGTTTGTGTCTTTGTCAATTCAAAATCATGCTTGCAAAATAATTTAAAGGTCTAAATAAGTCTATTTACTTTCCCTTTTTTAAGAGGCTAGTGGCCTTGTGTACTCCTCATGTCACGTTTCTCAAAAGTGCCAGTGAATTCACTCTCTCAGCTGGAGTGTAAGTGGACGCTGTTTCTTTTCTCCGGATTGCAGTAAAGCCACTTGGCATCCTGAGGCAATTCCATTGTTGATGTTTTGGGTCTATAAACCTGCCTAGTAGCCTCACATGTTCTCCTGCTTTGATAAAATCCCAGTCAGCTGCCTCGTGTGATACAGAATGAACTGCAGGAACTTCTAATACTTTTTTTTTTTCTCCTGTGAATTTCTGAAGCTTAGTCAAACAGCCTTGCTGCTCGAGGTGGTTGTAAGTATGGGTTAGGAAGGGCAGCCTTAATGTAAGAATTTTCTTAAACTCAGCTTTTACACTGGATAAATTTTCATAACTCTGCTTTTAGCTGGTGAGATTTGGAAGGTTCTTTCCATACTGTTGCTATTTCCAGGGAAAAGATAGTCCCCTACCAAGGCAGTAGCTTAAGGCACTTTGAGTTGCACTTCTGCTTTCAGCTGCTCTGTGGGAGGTTGATTCTGTATTGTGACAGACCTGCCTTTCCAGTTTAGGTGCTTCAAGTGCAGTAGCATACAAGTACGTATGTCCTTTGTGCTCCAGTAATCTCTGGACCAGTAGCTGAATGATGTAGACCAAGCTTTGCATTTTTTTTTTTTTCGGACATGAAAGAAGCTGTAAGAGGGTCATTGATTTGCCTTCTTGAGAACCAAAGGGTTTGTTTAGGCACAATGAGTTGGTTTTTTAAGCTGCAGAATTTTTATGAGAAGCTGCTCCTGCAGGAGCTAAAAAATCCTAAGGATTTGCATGCTGACATGTAGATCCTTAACAGGCTGCTATTCTCACTCAGCATGAAGTGGTACCAAGTGCTGGCAGAATCCTCAGTGACTACTTCTGAGCAGTACAATGCTGGTTACATTTGCTGACATTGTGCTGACTCTTTATTGCTATGTTGGGCTAATGGTCTTTAGCATGAGGCATCAGCTCTGTATATGTATCTGCCTCAGTCCTGTCTTGTTGATTGAGGATTCCAACATGATGTTTTGTTAGTTATTGTGCCTTTTGCTAGCCAGTTAGACGTTTGGTTTATAAACATTTGCCCTCCTTTTCTGTCAATGAGCTAGTTAGCAGTTCAGCTGTGTTCAAAGAGAAAAATAAACATACGGTGCAAACTAGAGTGCAGGGCATTATGAATCACAGTGGTATTGCTGGCCATTTTGATTTGTCATAAACTCTGATAACTTAATTTTCAAGACTAATAAGAGACATGAAACCATATAAACATAATATTTGTTCAAGAATTAAAATGAAAAAGATGGTCCTCTGTGATCAGTTCTTGAATTATCCTATGACTTTGAAATGTATAAAGTCTCTTAAATGTGTGCAATCAGGCTGTTGGTTTAGGGTGGTTTTTTTTGTTTTTTTTTCAGAATGAGCTAAAGCAAATAGTAACTTCATATTAAATGTTAACTTTTTTCCTTCTTGCTTGTTTTAAAAGAACAGGGATTCCAGAAATGAGAGACAGAAATAACACATTATCAAATCTGATACCTCCTGGCAACTGTAGAAGTTCTAGCTCAGGTGTCATGATTCAAGATAGAAAGAAGTCTGCAAAAAGTAAGTGGCATTTCCTAAGATGATCAATTTAATTGTTTTAACCTTCTGCCCACTCATATTATAGTGCGTAATAATATACCAATACCATTTTAAGTTGCTCATAGCTGTAATCCTAACTGGTCTCTTTGTTTTGTTTTTATTGAAGAAATTGCACCAATCATGAAGAAAACTTTGAAAGCACTGAGGAGTAGAGTTGGACAATGATAAAATGAGACTGTGTATTTGAAGCTTATTTGATGTGACTGTGTGTATATTATGCCACAGTGAATGAAGTTAATGTTCATAAAAGCACTGTTCAATTTTCTTTAGTTAAAATAGTTCTGAAAAGTTGCATGGGTGAATAATTAGCAATAAATACTGAAACCTCCGAGTCCTTTCGTGCTGCTGCCTTCTTACTCGAACTGAAATAAGGTCAGTACACACTAATGACAAATGAGTTTATATTAGCCTTTATAGGTGAAGTATTTGAGTTTAAGCTGGTAAAGCTTGGTTAAGCTGATCCGGGGCACAAGTTTTGTTAGGAATGGCTGAGGGAATGGGGATTGTTTAGTCTGGAGAAAAAGAGGCTGAGGGAGAGACCTTATTGTTCTGTACAGGTACCTGAAAGGAGATTGTACATGGGTTGGGGTTGGTCTCTCCTCCTAAGTTACAGGACAAGAGAAAATAGCCTCAAGTTCCACCAGTGAAAGTTCAGATTAAATGTTAGGAAAAAATTCTTCACTGAAAGGGTTGTCATCATTGGAACAGGCTGCCCAGGGGAGTGCGTGTGTTGTCATCCCTAGAGATATTTAAAAGATGTGTAGATGTGGCATTCGGATCAGAGTGCTGGATTAACAGTTGGACATTGATGATCTTAAAGATCTTTCCCAACCCAAAGAATTCTGTGATTCTATGATTATAAGTGTGAAGATGAAAGAAAATGTGGACTATACTCTAATGTGCTGCTCTCAGTCTGTCATGAAGAGGTCTAGCTCACAACCTCACAACTAGTTGTCATAAAGTAAAGAACCTATTTGGTCTTGGATAGCTGTTGTTTCAAGAGTTAGGGACTACTGCAATTTGGGATTGGTCTATGAATGGGTTTAGTTTTAGAAATGAGATGTCTTTGTAGTTTCTTCTTCTAAACCAGTTCATTTGCATGAATTGTAAGCCTGACTTTGCCTTGAAGGCATGGCTTAGAAATGGAGGAACTCTATCAATTGCACTCAGTAGTTGCAAGTAGGTCTTATTTCTTCCTTTGGACTTCCATGGGATTTGGCATCTTAGAACTCACAAAGCACAGGGTAAGGCTGTCATGAAATCTTTGAGTTGATGTCTCTTACTCAAAACACCTTGTGTGAATTTCCTCACCATTCTGTATGTTAGGTTTTACATGTAGTTTACAAAAATACTGCTACTAAAAATGGCTTTTTCAGCCATTAACATAGTCACCCATACATAACAGCTTGTGCAAATGCCCTGTTTATACAGGGATTTGATGTCAGCAGGTGTGCTGCTATGTTGTGTTTTTTCTCCATGCATTATAATTGCACTAAAAAGAATGGAAGTTGAAAACATGCATGTTGAACTGGAAATGCTGGGGGAAGCTTTTGCCGTTTCTGTAATCAAAACAAAGATTAACTAGTAAAAGAGGTAATGCAGCATCTGTCATACGTACCTGAACAGTTCATCCCCAAATCATTCTTTCCAAGACTTAAATCTGGCTGAATGACCAATGTACCACTCTTTGTTGCTAATCAGTTGGTGGCAGAAGCTCAATACAGCTGAAGGTTTCTATCAAGAGTGGTATCTTTTTGTGTAAGAAAAGACAAAGTCGTTGACTTGGCTCTGGCATTTGAAAACAGATGCAGCCATCCAGAACAGATATAGATGATGGGAATATCCACTTTGGAGTCTGAAGGATAAATAGTTGTTTTAACTAATAGACTTCCATTGTTGATTGGCAATAACTTTTCCTATCCTTGACAATGGTAGCAGAGTTATGTGGAGGGCAAATTTGACTTCAGGATTAGGTGGCTTTCATTTCCTCTTTTCACTTTCTCTCACTTCAAAGGCTCTAGATATAGCTGTGATAAGAGAATGCAGAGGATGCTTATGGGATCAGATTGTCATCCTGACCATTTCTGATTTAGAAAATACAGTAATCAAGCAAATCTCTTTATTGTAAAGTAGTTGGTGCTACACACACTTTAGGCTAGAGCTTTTCTTTTGCTTGTGCTGTGGTCTCCTATGGACTAATGCCTACCTGAGGCTGCAGTATGCTGGGGTGCTCTGGGAATGCATCTTTGTGAGGAATCTTGTTTTCGTGCTTTGACACTGCTTGATGATATAACACAAATCAATCATGGAGGCAGATTCAAAGCTGACTTCAAAAGCATAGCCTTTTAATCTGGACTAGAACACTAATGTAGATGCTTCTGCAGTCTCCTGCCTTCCATCCCTACATAGGGTTACTCCAGTATAGAGGAATTACTGCTAGATATGTGTTCCTGGCATCTGACATACCTAACAGTACACATGGTTTTGGAGTATATTGGCCTGAGGCAGATGACTTTTCTTCTGGTGGATGGGTGAAAGACGTTTGGTTGGTTTTGTTGCATGTTCCCCAGCCTGGCTGCCACATGTCATCAGAGGAGATCTCTTATCCTTCTTGAATAAGGGACTATTTTCACAGAAAGACTCAATGTTACAAGTGCACAATGGTGTTCCCTTCCCTAAAAATGCATTGCAGCTCCTAGTCCTCCTGCAGTATCTCTGGAGTGTTTTATCCCAGCAGCATAATGCTTTTCGCTCCAGGTGATAAGCAATTTCCATATTAATTTCTGAAACATTAAATAAGTAATGGGAGAAAAATATGGGCACAAAAGGAACATCCTGCTGCAGAGAAGACCACAAATGTGTAATATTTCTTCTTGAGCTTTTTTCTTCTTTGAAGCATAAAAACCACTTTCCACTTCCCGACAATGTTTGTTTCATAGTGTTCAGGAACGTTTTCCATCCTGTTAGTGGTTGGGCCCAAGAAGAAAACTTGGCCTGACAGCTATACCACTTAAAAAAGGAGGATGTGTGATGTTGCCATCTAAACAGTCCCTGTGGTAGGAGAAGGAAAACAGTTTTGAGGTGAAGTGTTCAATCTTATGAGATCCTGCTCAGAAGGCATGTGAATTTCCAGGAGCTAAGCCCTTCTTGGGGACCTTGTAGGCGTTTAAATGTCAGCTTAAGTCCTGGGCTAAGGCCAGAATGGGGTGTAGGGTTTGGCATGATCTGTCTGGAAGAATTTGTAGACATCAGTGCAGTGCCCCATGCATGCTTTTGTCAGTTGTTGCTGTTCAGGGGTCAGTATCTGAGCTGCTGCTAAAGTGAGGCATAGCTGGGATCCCTGTGAGCAGGAAGGTTACAGCTCTGAGCATGATGCCATTGGCTGTGTGGTACTTGGGGATGTCTGAGGATTTCTGGTAGTCATAGGAGATAACCTCAGCAGAGAGAAAAGAAATTCCCTCACACAGTGCAGGTCTCAGACTTGCCATCTGAAAGCTTGGCAAAATGTCTGTGCCAAGCTTTAGTGTGGTGAAAAATGTATGCACTGATGGATAAGAAGACTATCCTCTATATACTGCTTTTAGGGAAAAAAAAAAACTTTGAAAAAAATACCATTTGAAAAAAACCCAAATCCCCAGTGATAGTTGCCTCATTCTTTTATTTATTTCCTTTCCCTGTCCTTCCTGTAAAGACAGGAGAGGTTTTTGAGTCAGTGATTGAGGGCCTTGGTTAAACAGCTTACTGTCTCCCCTTTCAGCCACCTCCACCATTGAACAGAGGTAAAATTTATCAAGGTTGTTTTCCTGCAGTTGTAACTAGTTACTGCCAGTGGAGGAACAAGTCTCTCTTGGGTGACCACATTGTTAGAAATGATCTTTGGCTTGTTTATTCACAGGACAAATGTACTGTGATTTTTTTTTTCTTTCTCACTAATTTCCATATGACCAATTCTCCCTCTAGCCCTCAAAACATTTCCTTTACAATCTGCTGAATCAGTTGGACGGGAAAAAGAATGATGTTGGATTCTTCTGATCAATCATATTTGATCCAGTGTAGGGGCTGGGTTCAGCATTTCTTGGTGTGAGCATTTGCCTTTGGTTCTCAAAACTCTGTTTTGGGTACCATTGTTTAGCAGTGAAACCTTTCAGGAAAGTAATGGAATCACTCTGCAGTTGTGCTGCTTGACATGAGAATGGGAACAGGTTGTACTTCCTGCTTAATGGAAGTGATGTGCAATGTATCTGCCTCCTCTCTTACAAATTCTAGTAAACATTTTTTTATGTGCTTTATTCAATTTTCTGTTTTGAACACATGAATTGCATCCTAATACAGCTGTTGTCTTCTCCCTCTCTAAAGTTTTTCATAGAGCTGAATTATGTTTTATTCTGTGGTACAGAATTCTTTGTACAGAATTCCTTTGATTACGTGTCTTGGGTTGTTTTTAAAACTTCAGCCCTAATTGTTAGCAAAAAAGGGCCTCTGTGACTACACACATATTATAGAGGCAGAATTGCAGGCTTTTCAAAAGATAAATATAATTTGTAGAGAGTTTGGATCTAAAACAACAAAGAAGCAGATGAAAAACAAGCATTCCCAAATGTGTAAAGGAATGTACTAATCCCAGAAGACTTGAGGAGATTGCTTCCACAAATGGACATACCAAGTCCAACTCTCTGATGGCCTGGAGATGAAATATCCTGGAATCTGAGGTCTAAAAGTCCTGTGCATTTTAACCCTACCCAACTTCCTCACCAGTGTGCCCTAGACAAAAATTATACTAGAAATGGAGCTTGGAAGTGCTAGGTTTTCTAAAAGAAAATATGTGATGAGGCTGTCATAGTTTTTCAGAAATGAAGTGTCAAAAACTCAGAAAATGGCTAACTGTTTAAAGGCATAGAAACCTAGTTTCAGAATCCAAGTGCTACTCTTAATTTCTGAAGTTAAAACTAATTCAGGTCAGAATAGTCTGTGAGGTTGCAGTTTTGTTATTGCAGAACTTTAAAAATCCTGATTTAAATGTGAAACTACAAAGTCACAAATTTTTGTAATTTTTGTAGCTTAAGCCCTAAATGGTGTGCTTACTGTGGAAAGTGCTGGAGGAAGCCGTCACCAGCATATGTTATGTGAGCTCTGTTTACAGGGAAATTGCCTCTTTTTATCCCTGGTGTCAGACCTAAAAATGGCACTTGCTGAGGGACAGGGCTGAACAACTCTGGAAAATCTTCTGTTGCTGTCCTCCTACAGAACTGTAAATAGGTATCCAAGCAGTAGACAAAGCTTTTTATAACATCTCCAGGCCCTATTCCTTTGTGTTTATGGAATTGCTGAGACTGCAGAAAGAGATGCTGCTTCAGAAGCAGGAAAATTAGCTGCTCAGGCAGAAATAGAGAGGAGCAAACTACTGCTGGCCTCTGGAAGAAGGAAGGAGTCTAACCTGTAAGAGGGGCAAACAGCTGCTGAGACCAGATTGGGAAGCAATATTCCCTCTTTCCAAGTTGCTGACCTCTCTGAGGGGCAAACATTGAAGCACTCTTCCTTATGTTATCTAGCTTTGCATATTAGGTAAGTTTCTTTCACCAGACAAGGCATATTTGCTACTTACAGCTCTTCACAATGCTCAGCATTCTCAGGTTTTCTCTCTCACAGATGTGCTGTAGCCAGCTCATTTTCCCACAGTTACCTGTGTTGATGTGCTTTTTAATACTTTCAGACCTTTCAGTCTGAAGGTTAGATAATTAGTCTGTCTCAAATTTTAGATAAACACTAAAGTGGTATATTAAAGTATGACTTTTTAGAGCATTAGTATCATGCTTGAGCACTGCTGACAGCTGAGTTCTGAGCTTAGGTATTTAGAAAAGTATGGAGAGAATGAAATGTTTTAAGGAACTCCCAAAGGCTTTTGCCCAAAGCAGCTTCTCCAGGTTTTCAGAAAGCCTGAGATTTGAGTTTGCTTTTACAGCTGAGGGATGGAAGATCACAGGCCCTGACCAGAGATAGCAATCCCTCAACAGGAAAGGAGAAAAATATTCTGTGTGGCTCTGAAAAGGCAAAATCGATATACTGGGCACCTCATTATTACAAGGAGGTCTCTGTGCCACAAGGCTTTGTTGTGAGCTGGATGTTGATCACCAGCTGATTAATTAGCTGGCATAATTTCAAATTCCATTGGTAAGGTGCAAGATCCATCGCTTTCTCTTGTTAAATTTCATATGGCTGGTGATTGCCCAGCTGTCTAATTTGTCTGTGTTTCTCTGCAGGGCTTCTCTGCCCTCAAGGGAGTCAACAGCTCCCCTCAATTTGGTGTCATCTGCAAACTTGCCCAGTATCCCTTCCTGTCCTACATCCGAATCATTTATGAAGATGTGGAAGAGCACAGGACCTAAGAGGGAGCCCTGTGGAAGCCCACTAGTAGCTGTAGCAGCCCCTACAGGTCCCCAGTCTGATGTCACCTTGGTCACTGTCACCCTTTGTGTTGGACCCATGAGCCAGTTGCTCACCCATCACATGATGTGTTTATTCAGCTGAGTGCTGGAAGTTTTGTCCAGAAGGACCAGTGAGAGACAGTATCAAAAGCTTTGCTGAAATCCAAGATTGTATCAACTGGCTTCCCTTGATCAACTAGGTGGGTTACTTTGTTGTAAAAGGAAATTAGATTTGACAGTAGGACTTTCCCCTTACGAAGGAAGCTGTGCTGGCTGTGAATGGTGACTGTGTCATCCTTCAGTTTTTCAATAACTTTCAGAATAATATTCTGCATAATTTTTCCAGTTATAGAGGAGACACTGACAGGCCTGTTTTTCCTATTGTTTCCAAGTTCATCCTTCCTGCAATTCTTAAAAGTTGGGCCAACATTTGCCAGCTTCCAGCCGCCTGGGACCTCTCTAGATTCCCAAAACCATTCAAAAGTCATCAGCCAGTTCTTTAAGTATTTTTGAGTTCTCTCAGGCCTCGAGATCCAGCTGGAACAGCGGACCCCAGGCATGTTCAGGGTTGACTGGGATCATAAAAGGTTTTAGTGGTCTTAAGAAGAAGTTAAAATTTAACATTCTCAGCAAGGTATTGGTCCCTAAGAAGGGAAATATCCGTGATCTGTATTGAATGCCTTTTCCGGAAGTTTCCTGATCTGGAGAACTGTAATAAGCTGTACCTGTGTTTGCTCTGCTGTTGGTACAGCAGCATGTTCTTCATTACTGAGAGCTTGAATCTCTTGGGCTTGCCTAGCAAAAGAAGCATAGGAAAGAGTTTCCTCAGGAAAACCTTAGAGTTTGGTTTACTATGAAGTTATTTAATCATTCAGTGTTATCGAAACATTCAACACTCAGTATATCTTGTTTCTCTATAATCTGTATCAAGAGCTTTGTGGAAGAACTCATGCATAATGAATGAAGTGTTTTTCTAGATTGTTTAAATAAGACTGAGCTATATTTTGCATATAAATCAGTGTTAAGCGTTGAAAACATGGTATAATTTTCTCAAAATTATGGCACAGTACAGAAAGGATTTTTCTGAAGATTTAAGGGAAAAACCAAGGATGTAACAAACCATGTTTTTGGTGCTGCTGTGACTAGCAGCAGCTGTTTACGTTCTTCTTAGTTCTTGGTAGTTAAAACTCACTGAGATCTTTCATCTGGTTAGTGAGAAGACAGCCATTCTTTTTCACCAGTATTTTTCTCATTGCTCTGCAACAGGAAGTTTCATCTTTTATCCCTTGTTTATAATAATCTGTTGAATTATTTTGAGAACAAGGCTTTTTTTCTAGGAGTGAATTGCTATAATTCTCAAGAAATGACCTTTTCCTATGGCACTACTGTTTCCCTTGGAGAGAAGACATTTTTGCTTGGGTGCTGACTGTCTTCCTGGATGCCCATCCATTATTCCCTGCTTTCTCTGTCAGCATGCTGCTGCTGGGGAAGTTAGGGCTCTTATCTGTGGAGAGAGAGCAAGGAGCTGCCTTTTCCTTACTATGCTCTGAGATACATCGTGCTTACCTAAGTTTAAAGGTCATTCAGTCTTTTTAAGGTAGTTATCAGATAACAGAATGTGGTAAGAATTTTGACAGCAGCAGGCTAACAGTGTCACCACAAGACTGCAGTCCTTAGAGTGGTAAGGAGTCGAGGAGTGCTGTGCATGCCATCTCCCATGCCTTTCTTGGAGCATGTCTCCCTGACCCTACTTGTCCATCTTTCCTAGTGGCCACCCCATGGCCCAGGAATGATTGTTACAGAGGGTTTCAAGTGCTGCAAAGAAGCTGTGAGAGCCAGGTTCCTGTTTCCTCCTGAAGCTGGGTACACTTGGACTCTGTAACTCCTCTAGGCATTTATGAAAATTATCATTTGGGTCACTTCTGCCTTAATAGCCCCTTTCCAAGAATGTTGGTCTGCAGCTTAGAGGGTTTATTTCCTCAAGACAGATGCCAAGCCACAAGCATGGAAAATCTGAAAAATCAGAGGAACCTCTGAGAGGTCAAGAATAATATAAAGTTTTTTTCAGTCTGTCATCCAAAATGCTAGTGTAGCTCTGTGCCTTGACAGCTCTCCCAGTAACATTGAGTAAGGCGAGTTTTGCTTCTACATCTTTTTTTACCCAAAGCCTGCTGTGTCCTTACCTACTCTCCCACCTTGAACCTCCTCTGTTCATCCAGATCCTGCAGTCTGTCTTTGTACCTCCTCTTTTTATCATAACCCTTCCTCCTCCAGCTCCTGATGCAATTTAGCAATGCTGCAATGTCTGTGTGAGAAGCCCTAGTGTGTATACTCTGCCTTCTCTTGTGCTGCACATGCATGCTTTTCTTGTTTTTAGGGGTGACACCATAGTTCCAACATCAAAACTATTGCCTGTTCCTCATTACAGATAATTCCATAAATGTATTTCCAGTGGCATTTTTTTATAGCACTCCAACAGGATATTAAAGCTTCCTAGTTTCAGAGATGCAGCTGTTCCTTGCTAATGTATCCCAAAATAATACCAAAAATGAGGATGTTTGCTGTCTTCAAGGATTTGTTCATAATTTTCAATCTATTAAATTTGTCTTCTTTGCACTTTGACTTGCTGATTTGTTAAGTGTGAAATGTGCTTGTGTGTGCTGAAGGCAGGTGCTTCAATTTCAGTTCCTGCACTTGAAAATGGGACTTAAAAAAAAAAAAAAGGAGCTTTCTCTTTGCCCAAAACCTGCTTTGCTCACAAGTATTGCTTGTCTGCAGCTCTGCTTACAGCCTCATGTGATGAGTGGACTGTGCCTATTTGGAAGCGAGTAGATAAACATGCTGTCCTCTGCTCACCTAACCCTGGCTCCCATGCCTTTTGGCAGATTTATAAAAGACTGCTTCTTTTCTCCTTTTCACAGAGAAAGAACATTGTGCTATGTTATCTTGTAGCAACAAGATACTTCAAAGCAGTAGTAACGATGTTGGTCTCCATACAAGATCACACATGGCTCTGGTGGCCTCGGTGTAGCAGTCTACAAAGACCAGTGAGCAATGTCTGTGCTTGCATTTTTTGCAATTTAATCAGGTGTCACTTGTCCCTGTTAAATAAGAGGAAGACTTGTTAGAGGGAAGATTTCCTCAAATGCCTTGCAAGAGCACCATCATTTTCCATCTAGGCTTTAAAATAAATCCTTTTGTCACAGCAGTCCCTGCAGTATAGCCCAGTGACTGGCAGCATGGCTGTGGCAGGCAGCAAACCTCCAGGTTTCATTCAGGAGTAGCCAGCAATTCACTTGTGTGTGTTGCTAATGGCCTGCCACTTTCCACTACAGAAAATTAAGCACAAAAGGTTAAAGGAGAGTGACATTAGTTTCAAGATATGTCTTAATGTATTTGTGCATGAGACTGAGGCTCACTGCTCCTTTTCCTGGGAAGCTTCACTGTGGAGAGAGTTAAGCCTCAGGAGCCTGACCATGGTGAGGGGACGCTCCCCTGGAGAGAAAGCAGCCCCTAGGCTTCAGGGTTGTGGTAAATCCACTATGGAAAAAACCTTAGGAGACTGCTCTCTCTCATAGTGATAAGGTGTGTTCCCCCCTTCCCTGCCCATAAAGCTTTATCAGTACCAGGTTAATTGCCCCATAAAACCTTATCAGTGCTATATTAATTGGGTGTACCCCATTGGTTCTTTCCCTCCTTCCTCTTTATCACCCCAGTTAATTGGGCCATTTTTGATCCTTCCCCTGGCTGGTTCATTTTTCAATCCCTAATCTGATTGGCCAAGCTGTGTAACCCTGCCCCTGCCTCCCCTGTATAAAAGTCCCTGCATTGCCTGCCTCTCTGATTTTCTGTCCCCAGATCCCTCTGAGGAATAAAGCTCCTGGAGAACTCCATCAGAAGCTCTGTCCCTTTCTGAGGTGGTCTGATGTGTCTCAGGACCCCTGTCTGCATTGCCTGGCCAGCCCTGGCACTGGAGCCGCTGTGAAAGGTACAGTTCTGTATGCTGGGATACTTCCTAATCTTGTGAGTTCTTGCCTTTGGCAGAAGCGTGAACAGTGGCGAAGAATAAGGGAGGACTCTTGTCAGAAATTCAACTGGGGTTTATTAAGCCCATGTGGACTTGTACATAGCCAGAGAGAGAGTCCACAAAAGCGGGTTTTCTCTCTGTCCAGCACCCTAAGTATAGGGGTGGGGAAAGGGGAAGGGGACAGCTTGGAACCAATCCAGTCGGTGAGGGGAGTGGCTCAGAACATAAATGACAGTCAATAGAACCATTCCATCAGTCAAGGGTGGGAAGAGCTAGGGAACCTGCCAATCATTTGACATCCTCACCAGAATCTTCTAGACATCAGGGCGAGGCTGCAAAGTGATGGACAGGACCCATAATTTGATTGACACCTGACAATCACTTGAGGGAAACCAAGAAGGGTTTAACGTGAGGGTATGAAACAAACCATTGTAAAACAAAGAACAGATGCATACAGAAACTGGTAAAACTCAAAACCACACCACTACACCTTTCTTCTGTGTCACCTGAATCCCCGAGCTTTCCCAATAAAGCTAAATCACTCCAGCCTGTGCCCCCCAGGATTCCTTTTCAGGATGCCTCCGAGGAAGGTCTGGCACTCCTAACCACTGGCGCCCAGCTGTGACACTTCACTGGCCCTTTATACTCATCCTTTTTTTACCCGCTCTAAATAGAACAGGGTGTTAGGTCATCTAAAAGCCTCTTGCTTGCTTGAGGCAAAGCTTACATTGGAATGGGTGTTTCAGGAAGTTAGAGAAACCCAGTGCTGCCAGGACAGAGAGGTGGTAATGCTTACTTTAGGGGAATGTTAATAGGAGTCATCCACTGACGTCCTCCAGACTGTGATTGGAGAATAAATCTGAGTGGAGAGGTTGACTCTAAACATTGGGGTGGATGGGCAGGGGAGGGCATGCAGCCTGAACTTGAAAAAACTAATTTTCCATTGCTTGGATAATGCCTTCAGAATAAGTTTTTTGAGCATCAGGGCAAGATCCTATCTCTTTATTAATGCCTGTGTAGCACCTGTGTTGGAGTGGAATGAGTGTCAGTGGTTGAGTAGCCATGCAAAGGCTGTTTCCATAACCCATCAGCAGCTGATAGCTGTGAAGCTGAACCATTTAAATCTGTGCTAATATGCAGCACCTGGGATTTATTCTAGAAAATTATGCTGGAACTTGAGAAACACAGGAATGGCAGTATGCATTTAAACAGTCAGATGAATTGCAATATTCACAGTCCATTAAGTCCAATAAAAACATCCACTGTCATTAAAGTGGAAAACCAAAGGCCTGTGATATACATGCTATTTTTCAATATGTTAAGCATAGCTTGTATCCTTTAGTACTTCAAAGCTGTAAGCTAATTTGGTGAATGTATGGATGAATCTCTCCAAAACACAGTATATGTTGCTGCACTAGTTTCAAACCTCAGCAGGATACAGCCAGCAATTCTCTGTCTTAAATTTTCTGGGTTCTTTTACAGACAACTGGGTTAGATCCAGATCTGGCTTAGGCTGATACAGACAAAATGATGATGTAGCATCCAGTTTGTATTAAAGGAGAATAGGGTTTTATTTATTTATATTTTTACTCTGTAGAGGATGAGCCATAGGTGCTACATAACTTTCTGAATATTTTTAGCTGAAAAGAACAGTTTTCATACCATACAAAGTGAAAGGAGGGGAGTATTTAGTCATCTCCACAGACATCTAAGGTTGATTCTTATATAAATAATGGCTCTATAAGCTTTTTACTATTAGAAAAATCAAAATACATATTTGCTCGCTTTTTTTTTACTTACAGTACTTACACATTCTTTTTCTCCCTGAAGTAGTAAAGGTGACAATATTTTTGCCTTTATGCCTCTCAGATGAAAACAGGCACTTTGAAAGCAAATTAGACACATGAGCGGGAAATAATGTGGTTGTTTTGTCATTTTCAGCCTGTGTACAGTGAGGTTTCTGTCTGATGGGCTGGTGAAAGGAATGCGAGGATGAACTGCCTGTCACCGTGTAATCTGTCAATATATAATTTGTCAACATATAATCTAAAGCAGCCTCTAGAGAAATAACTACATGCTTTGTGGTTGCATTCATAATGAATTCAATGAAATGCAAATACCATGTATAAAGCCCACATAATTTAGCCATAAAAATATGCTAATTGAAAAGATCTTTCTAATTTCAGGATTAAGTTCTTGTGAGCTGGTAGGGCTCTATGTAAAAAACATGTCACAGTGCTGTTGAAGGAAGAAAAGCACCTTCCTGTGTTTTGCCAGTTGCAGCACCTCTGAGTTCCAAGCCACTTTTTCCCCACCTGTCCCTGCCTGCTGTCTGTAATTTAGGTGTGCCTCCTGAGCTCCTCTGTGAAGTTTGTAATTAAAATAATCTTTGTGGAGGAACAAAGAGCAGTTCATTTTGACTGGGAACCTTGACTTGACTGGGCTTAGAGCACTGGTTTCCTCGACACAATGTCAAATCAAGTAAATAGCTGAGTATGACACTAATGGTCCAGAAAACATATAAGATAGTAGAGACACAGAGAACGCTAAGAGTAATGGGGAGAAAAATAGCCTAAATTTCTCACTCATGCTGTTTGTTTCCACATTACATTACAATGTGTGGAAGACAGCAGAAGCTTTTGTGTTCTTAGCCAGAAAGCACGGCCACCCCAAATACCGCCTATCATACAGGAACTTTTTAATACAGGGTCCAGAAATCCATAGCAGGATTCTTATTCTTGCTCTTCATAAGCCCCAAGCCAGAGACTGAAAGTGTGTTATAATTCTAGAAGAGTCAGTCTATGAACACTGCAGCTCTCCTTCAAAGAAAATATATTCCTGGTACTGCCCAGCATGCTTTTTGTTCACAATTTTATTTTTATGAACTCTAAATATAGTTCCCAAATGAAAAAGCAGTAAAATTTTCAAGTCTAAGATAGAACAGTGTGAACTGATCAAAACTGGCATTGATATAGTCTCTCTCTCCTCTTTTGCTGTATGTTCCTGGCACCTTCTTTGCACCAAGCTGAGTATTTTTCTGACGAAGCTGTGAGCCAAATTGGTAAAAATAGACTCTCAAACTGCTGACCAAACATTTCCACCCCCTTTCTTCAATCAGATCTAATGCTCATGTACTATATGCTGTGTTGATTCAACATTCAAAACCAATGAAATAAAAAACTGATCTGTTTCTTTGTATTTCTCATACCATTTTGGTTTCCTACAAGATCAGCAAGCTTGATCTTGCCCTACAGCTGTGACCAATGCGCAGGACAGCCTGGAAAAGCGGAGGCAAAGGAGAAGAGAGCTTTTTTTTTTTTTTTTTCCCTCTTCTTCTTTTCTTCTCTCTGTAGAAGCCTCCAACTAGAGAGGTTTAGGCAGAAGAATGGTTCAGGATGGTCAAAGTTGACCTGAAGCCCTCTGAGAAATGGTCCAGCCTGTGTTTGGCTGCAAGAGCACTGGCAAAATGTGAAAGAATTGTCTGGCTGGGGAGCTTCAGGGCTAAACCCTCTCTTTTGCTAATCACAAGGGCACTGGGTTCAGTTTCTGACATAGTGGTATAAGCCTAAAGTAACTCACTGTCTAAGTGGTTTAAGCTTAGACTGAAAGTATAGCCTCAGAGTCTAAAAACAAGCAACTCACAAAAAGTGTATTGAATTGGTACTTGGTTCCCATGGAATTTGGGAACTGAAGTAGTTCAGAGAGCAGATTCAGCTACTAATGACGGTGGGATCGGATTCCAGTTGAATCTGCTTGCACTGTCTATAATGTGCCTGCATGAGTATTAGTGCTGGCTGGCACAGGAGAGTGAGCAGGGGAGAGGAGGACAAGGGTATAGTAACATAGGCTTAAATTGCAATGGCATTTTGTACTGGAGTGAGCTGAGCAGCAGGTTGCATTTGTCCAGGTGGGGAGACTTAATCAGTGCAACCACAATGAACCTAGACCAGAAAAAAACAGTGGGAACAGAAGGTGGAGACTGCACTGTGCACTCCATATTGAAATGGATTGGTGGAGGTTGGGAGAAGGTCTGGAGTGCTCTTTTCCCCTCTGTTTTAAGTAGTTGGCTTTGCTGGTTCAGAGGTATAAACTGTATGAAGCACTACCTGAAAAATCTTCAAGGGGTTACTCTGGGGCATGTTGATGCAGTCCAGAGTGATATTTCTTCAAATGAGCTTTTGAAGAAGGTAAGGGTTCTTCTTTCTGGCCTTACCTGGCTCATCCTGGAAATGCAGTGCAGTTTCGTGATTCTCAGCTGCCACATTCAGTGCCAAATGAAATTCAGTGCCTAATGTTGGGTGAGATGTTTCTTATAGCAGATAGTAATATTATATGTGTTATACAGGCCATTCCCCAGGGGAATTCATGGCCTGCAAATCTGCAAAAGCTCCAGTGGCCCATTTTCTTTAGATGTTACTTTACTTTTTTCATATTTTCATTCTGCTTCTCCTATGTTCTGTACAAGACACAATATTCTTGTCCTACAATGTGGTATTGTTGATCATGTTATTGCACTTTCATGGCAGGAAAACATGAATTTGATTTATTATTTTTTTAGTTCTTCTCCTACACTATATTTAGAATTTAGATTAATTACTGCAACTAGTTTTTAAATGTTATTGTAATATAGAAAGCTAGTGTAAATATTCAAATTGGTACATCTAAGGCTAAATTACTAAAAGCATGGTGACACTTGCTGCGCTGATTGGTTCCAAAGGGACTGGCTAGGTGCTGAGGGTTTCTAAAACTCACAGTTGTGTTTACTCTCAGTAACTAAGTAAGAGACCTAGAGACCAAACAAGAAACATGATGAAATTAGGAAGCATGCATTTTTTTTTAATTGTTTGTCTTTACTTGGGACTTTTTCAAAATATAAATATCAGCATGAGACTATGATGACAGGGAAGCAGAGACAGAAAGGTGAAACAATATTCTAGATATTACTGAGTGATTGGAGTTTGCCTCAGTTTGTTACAACTATGATCCCTGTAACTAAGTAGAATTCATGCAAGCATAGAGAATTTCTGTAAAAGCCTTTGCTCCACATACAACCTACTTCAGGTCTCTGTGAAAGGCAGAAATTTGTCATAAGTAGTGAGGTTCTACCCTAGACATAAATCCTTGATGAAAATACCAGTTATAACATTCAGCCACTGGGTGTCCTCATTTTCTAAGGTCTGCAAAGGTTCATCAGCTGGAAAGCCATGAGTTGCTGACAGTTCGCAGAGCATTGCATAAAAATATTCTTGCATAAAAATATTCTGTGTGTATTGGGTGTTGCTAAACTCCAAGCTTGCCACCCATGTAGCAATGGAATCAGTTTCACTTATCAAAGTAATTGAACTACTACTGGATGTTCTCAATTCTCTCTTCCTTTTCTCTTATTTTCTTGGGGTTTTTTGGCTCTTTTAATGACTTAAGAGTAATTTATGTAACACCTTGCTTTGCAGGACTTCATTCCTAAACACTGAAAAGTGCACTACGTTTCTTCCTTTTTCCAGTGTAACTTTTGCTGGAATTTACTGGAGTTTTTACTGTGGCTTTGGACAGCAGCTTGGTTTTTCAACATTCTTGTGAATTCTCAGGGGTACATCCCTCTGCTTGCAGGAGTCCTGATTGTCTGATTCCACAAAGACTTTGCTAGAGTTAGGTAATCACATTGTATGTGTAGCTACACCTGCCCAGAGAGAGATTAACTTTGCTTCCTCTCAGAATCCTAGAATGGTTTGGATTGGAAGCAGCCTCAGGGATTATCTCGCTCCAATGCCTCTGCCATGGACAGGGACACCTTTCAGTAGACCAGGTTTCTCAGAGCCCCATCCAACCTGGCCTTTCCCCTGCAGCTCATGAGCCATCATTGCCCACCTTTCCTTTGCTGCAGGCTCCCCTTCCTGCACCACCGCGGAGAGTATTTCTCAGCCCAGGCTTCCACTGCAGCTAAAGCTCTCTCTCATCCAGTCTCCTCATTCTTGCAGCTCTAATGGCATCATCCTCATTGCCAAACATTCCTGTCTTCTGATTATGATTTGACATTGCTTGTCAGACACCCTCCAACAACTTATAATAACTTAATAACTTAACTGAGCTGGCAGAAAGAGCTTGACAATGGGCTGTCTGTAGTGCACGTGGGTTTCATGTTTGTTCATGAAATGTGCAAAACACATTCATGAAAATCTGTATTGCTGATTTTTTTTCAGTTTGAAATTTCAGGGATAAAAGGTCTACTTCTCTTAGCTTTCTGCTTTTTATTTCTTTAAATTAAGCTGCTCTTAAACCACATTCCATCAAGACAGCAGCTTGTGCTCTCTAAACATTTGTTTGAAATTGTGAAAGCAGATTTTACTGTGCGTGGAAGACTCAGAAAAAAAATTAAGGCTAGGCTTCTTTCTTTCATTAGGGAAACTCACGTTCTGGTATAAATGGACACATACTAGATACCTACCCTTCATGTACCAGGATGGTAGTTTTGTTCTTACCATGCTAGTGCATGGGGCACATCTCCAGCAGGAGTCAGCCTCTGTAGCTGCTGAAGTCTCCTAAGATGACTGATGCCAGGTATGCATTTATTTATCTCCTCACTCAGTGGTTCAGCACTGGGTGACTGCTTCAGAAAAAGAGATGGACATGTTATGTTTCCACACACAGCTCTGCAGGACTGGTAGATCCTCATGGAAAGTTGCTCACTCCCTGTGCATTCTTTCATGCCCACTGTGGAAAGGGAGGCATGCCCAGAGCTGCTTAGGTGGGCAGAAACCTGGGGTGCTCCTGACAGGAGTCTCAATCCTAGGCTTTGCTCCAGCTCAGTAACTGCTGATTTCTGGACTCTAGAATAAGCCTAACATTCATGTGAAAGATTCAGAAGATGGAAGACAGAGAGAAAACCACCATGGGCAGATCTGAATGACACAATTCTTGTCACATTTCTGTTACCTTAATCCCAAGTATGTGTTCATGTTTCTATAACAGGGAGAAGAGCCAAGTGTAGTAGGAGCAGATTGTTCTGCAGACACAGTGAGGAGCAAAGAGCAGCTTCTGAAGATGATGTGTGTTGTAGGACTTCTCCCATCCCAGAGCTGCCAGCAGCTGAGGAGCCAGGAAATGGTTGACTGGAAATGAGCTCTCTCCACTCCTGGACTTGACTGTGGGAGTGGATCAAAAGTCATGTCCGTGCCCTAGAAACTGTGATACTACTCTGAAATATGCTCACCTTGAGCTAAATTATCATCTTTCAGAAAACACAGCTCCTAAACTGCTTAGGAATGGTGACAGCCCACAGAGTGCTCAGCCTTCTCCCTCTCGGAGGAGACTTACTGATCCCATTCTGTCATTCTGAAGGGCATTGTGGGCCGCGTGAACAGTGGTGGCAAATACAGATGAAGAGAAATGGGATTGGAGTCCAACATCTATGTACTGAGGATGGATACTTCCACTTTTCCCTCTGGCGCTTATGGTCATCCCTGGAGACCTGAAGCCTGTTGTGATTTTCCAGGGATCTAACTATTCTTTCCTCTTGTGGCTTTTGAAGAGCTCTTTGGAAAATGTTAGGTGCTGCTTTTAGAGATTGTAAAACTGGAGATTTAACTGGGAGTGATGAAAAGAGATTAAAGGTTTTGCAAGCAGCAAACCCTAGATTTATAGCAAACACAGAGGATTTTGCTTCCTCAATACGAAAGTCCAGATGCAGCTCAAAATCAATAATTGATCTATTTCCATTTACAGGTACATCTACATTCATTCAGGCTAGGAAGCCTTATTTCTGGGTGCGTATTTTCCTTTTAAGCAGCTTGTACTCAGGCTGCCCACAAATGTATCTGTTCGTCAAGCAGGCAACACTTCTAGAAATGAGCCAGGGACATTTTTTTTTTTTCTACAGGATGTCAAGAGTAGGACTGACAAGAGAGATGGAAGCTGCTGAACTGTTACACAGCTTGTTAGGGAAGCACAGAGCTCTTTAAAGCTGAGGCTGCAGCCAGGATTTACCTCTCAAGAAATGGCAGCAATCCCCAAAGTAAGTAGTTTGCATGGGCTACAAATCTGCCTCAGAATAAGCAGCATGGATGCAGCCTGTAGGCTGAACTTCAAATAAACCCTTTTTATTTCAGCTGTAATATGGGATGACACTGAGCTGACATACTGTGACTCTCCCCTGTTTGTTGCTCTGTATCCCAGATTGCTGACTGTGCAGCCACACCAAGCTGGGGGTCACATATCTATAGTCCTTACACAGATAAAAATTCCTGCTATGTTAAGAACAGATGGCTCTGGCTGGATGCTTGATGCAGCACCTGGACAGGCTGGGCAGCACAATGCTGTCCATGGAGGATTTGTGGGACTTTTAGCTGCAAAATACTAGGCTTGTTACATGCACAGGCTGTTGGCCCTTTGTGAACTGAGTTATTTATTTTTTTTTTCAAAGGAATCTTGGACAAGTTTCATGGTTGTGGCAGCAAAAGCCCATTGGTGGCAGGAGGCTGAGCTTGCTGCTTTCTGGTAAAAAAGCTCTTTTACTTCCCAAGCAAACAGTCACAGCAGCAAAACTACTGTGCATCTTTTCAAGATACGCATAGTGTATTGTCTGTTAAGTGTATTCTTAGAACCAGGTGATCATTTTAGCTGAAACTTTCTTAAAATATCTGAATCTGAACCAGAAATGTAAGGCAGAAGACATTGTCCTGACAGCTGGAGTTTGGGGAGGTTGCAAGCAAGTAGAAACTAGATCTTACAGAAGGAAATACTGGGCCAACTAATGATGGACATTATCTTCTCTTCCCATTGCCCCTGATGACAGAGGGACAAAAGGTCCCTTCTGCTTCCTAGGGAGGTTTCCAAACTAAAGAAGGGGTCTTTGTTTTTGGTGAGGGGGATCTTGGCTGAGGAAAGTTATCAAGGAAGCAAAGATAGGAAACCGGCAGCAGCTTGGCATTGTATGTGAGGTAGAACCTGCCTATTTGGCGCTACATGTGCCTCCAGAAGCTAGAAAGGATGAGATGCTTTCATTTTTTTTCTTTATTTATAACAGTTGTGTACTCTAAACTTTTAGTTTGCACACCTGAGATTAATTAAAAATACAGCATAGAGCTTCCCATCTTCCAGAAAGTAAATGATGTGATCTCATGGTGGTCCTGTAAGAGACACACAGGGATGAAGTAGGAGACAAAAGAATCAAGGAAAAGCTGCATCATACAACTATATCTGTATTAGACCCAACATCTGTATCCGGGGATCAGATTTCTGCTGAGATTTTGCTTGAGGGCAGCTTGTCCTTCCTGTGGGGAAGAGACACAGGGTGAGCCACAAGATGACCGTGGCTGTATTGGGAAAGTTGGATGAAAAGTGACATATAGGAAAGGGAGCCCCGGGAAGGCTCTGTTTCTTTGGTGTAGCCCACGTTCTAGTAGCATTTCTGGACAACCCCATCTGTACAGCTCCTAAGCCTGAAAGCACTGATCTATCTGGGCAGTCTAAAGCAAGCCAGCCTATGGTAAGGAGTGGGAGATGAGAAATCAAGCCTCTGCTACAAGCAAAGAGCCCAGCAAAGGGGTATGGACAACTAGCCTGCAAAATTACAGCCAAAATTACAAGCTGCTGCTTGCCAACTCTGTGGCTGGAAGGAGCATGCCAGAGCAGACTAGGTTTCCCTTTCAGCCTTGTCTGGCCTCCTGTCAGCCTACGCCTCTGCACAGTATGTGGACAAAGTGCTAAAAACTGGAAATAGAAATACAGAATTAAAAACTTGAATAAAATGTGCAGGCTCAGGGGCTGTGTTTCTGCAACGGTTGAAAAACTAGTGGGCGTTTCACAATTAAAGCTGAGCAGTATCTACAGTGGGTGATGGTGCTTCCATGCCAGGATCCCCACAATGAACAAGACAAGACGTATATTGCACCTCTGGTGTCAGCTGGAAGAAGCCTATTTCTTGAAGCACCAGGCCCTTTTTCTGGTCCACATATTTTCAAGTAATTTCATTTCACATTTGTAGTAATCTCAGATCTTCTTGAAATCAAATTAATTTCAATACTTTCTTCCAACACAAAACAGTCTTTACTGAGCACATGGTACCTTGGAAAACCTCTTCTCTCATAAAAGGCCCAAGGATAGGATAGAGTAGTTCTTTGTGAGGGCACCTGCAGTGGTCATCTAGCTGAGCTTCTGGGCTGGTGGAAGTTCCTTGCAGTTAGGAGTTTGCTGAAGGGTCACACTCCAGCCCACTTTGCTTTCCATTTACTCCTTCTGTTTGCCTGCAGAGCTTCGGAGGTGCCTGCATGGACTTCCTAGTTCACCACTCTATGTCTGTTTGCCAAGTATTTACTTGACCTAAATTCTTTTGAAAACCATAATTTGTGACAACTTAGCATAGGCTTTACAGAACTGGGTAGCTGATTAATAAGTACTGTGACCCGGACTCACAAGCTCTGACATTTTATCAACAGTACAGGCAGGTTGTTTTTTTTTTTTCAATTTTATTTATTTTTTTAATGCTACTGACTTCTTAAACTATAGTTTTTTCTAACTGTGAGATTGAGCTGTTGTATCTATGTCCTAAATTGCTACTTCACCTTTCAGTCCTCAGCATAACATCTTTCCAGAAAGGGATTTAATTCTGAAGACAGTTGTGATTCTCACTGAGTAGCTACTTCATACCCAGTAACTCACTGGATTCAGATGTCTGCTTTTAATGCCAGTTGTTATTGTGACATGATTAAAGGTAGAAAAATATTTTACCTGGTGCAACTGCTTACTATAATTTTTCATTTTGGTATTCAATATAATTACTAGTTATATTTTATGTATCCTTGGTCTGATTCCTTGAATAAGCAACTTTCACAGTTCAGTTCCTCTTGCTCTAAGGAGAAATGTCAGAAATTTCTTCATTCTTTTTCCTGAAGATCAGTAACACTTTTATAACATGGTATTTTATAATTTGAATTTTAAAAAATCTTCTGTGATAACATTCGCTGAAGTACAGCTGTCCAATTAACAGGAATTTATATGACCTAATATAGGAAATTAGTGAAGAGTAGACTTAACATTAAACTTGCATTTCTGAATGCTAAATGTGGAATCGTGTGTGTGCAATTGTTGATAATACCCCATCTGACTATTTTAAGGGCATTAAATTCCCTTCCAGCTGAGAGGAAAAAAATAAGAAACCACATATGAAAAAAGAAAAGGTTTAAAAGAATTATGAGCCAGTCAAATACTTTTCATTGCTGTAAAATTTACATTAGCCCTGGTACTAGCTCCTTCTTCCTCCTCTCTGTAAAACAGGCTCCAGGTCCATCAATGAGTCCATGAAATGATGGACGGTAAGAGTGCTCCCGATACAGGCTCTTGACATGCCAAGTGGTGGGAATCACCAGCTCAGCTTCCCCAAGAGAGATATGATCTCCTGACCGTTGCAATGTTGAAAGCCCATGGGAAGCTGGGGGTGTCTCATAATTCAGCCAACAGAGATCATGAAATGAAGGTGAGGCTTAATGCCTACCCAAATCCTCAGGCTGGGCTGACAGGCAGAGTGACCTACTTTGTGCTTGTATCTGCCTTTTTCCTTCATGCCAAATCCAGTAGTGTGGTTGTTTCTGCTGGTCATAGGAAATAGAGCACCCAACTATAGCCAGTCAGGGATTATTTAGTTACAGCATGATGTTGATATGAAAAAATAAACATAGACTTGAATTCATGTCTATGCTTGTTCTCTTCATGGTGGTTGTAGAAGCAAAATTTGCTGTGAGAAGTTGTACTGAACCAGCTGAAAACAGCAAAAACCTGAAAAAATGGTTGGGACCCAGAATCTGTCCATCAGCTGCCACAGCCAGCCCAGCAATTTGGAGGAGGTAAAAAGAAAAAAGGAAAAAGCCCATACCAGCTGCCAGACTGTCTTTTCCTTATTTGCATGAACACATCTATTTGTTCTTCTGGCCAAAGAAGATGAGGGATGTCAGCCCTTGAAAGTTGGTGTGAAATATGAAACTACTGGATACAATGCAACCACATATGACTGGCCACTCCTTGCAAACCAAACTGCAGCAAGTAGGATTAAATCAAAGTAATACCTCATGTGATTACAGCTCATTGTGTTCAAATAAAAGCTGACGTTAACACGAGTGATTTGTTTGGTGGTGGGGGTGGAGAGGATAGGAGATGCTACAGCTTCTGCTCACAGTGATTGCTATTTATAACACTGGAAAACCACGGTAAACGTGTTAAATGTGCTGCCACGAATGTGTGCCGCTTCAGCTTGGTATTATGGCTATAATAATTCATCGTGGCTTAGACGTGCCTTTGTACTAGTAATGCGTTATATGATTCTGTATCAGTTATTCTAGGCATATAAAAACCTTGTAGATGTGGTGGTACCTGTGGTGATTAAACCCTAATTTATAACTGTAGCTGTGTAATCAGTATGGGAACACTTTACAGTCACGTTTACCTGCTGTTTTTACAGCCCACCCCTAAACAATTTACATAGAAATGAAGAGCAAATGAGACCGCAGTCCTCAGCCAGCAAAAGTGAGCAAAGAGAAGTATGGCAGTGCTAATTACCTCCAGCACCCTGCCGGGGTTGGCTCTCAGCAGCTCTGCAGGTAATCAGTTGCTGTGGGTTCAGTAGTATTCCTGTTTAATTTGCTCAGAGGTGCTGGGTAACTAATCTTCCAGCAGAAATCCAGTGCTAGTTAAATTATTTTCCCCAAAACTAGTCCTGCTAGCTATAGTACATGGGTCTTTCTGTCTTCATACTCTTCTTGTTTTGCCCTGGATTCTCTGTGCTAAGTAACTGTATCTCTTTATAGCAAGGCTTAAAAATCTGAGGGAAGGAAGAAGTGCTGAATGCAGAAAGAGGCTTCAGGAACTTGGCCTGCTTTATTTTTATTTTATCTTGTCGTTTCATTTGGGGTTTTTTGAGTTTTTTTTAGTTGTTCTTTGTACTTGTCCTGGTGTTAAGTGGATTTTGAACTATAAGCTTTATGAATTCCTTAAACTATGCTGATGCCAAATCTATTTCTATTCATTTATGTTTTCTCTCTATCCCTCAGTGTACATTACTATTAAATTCCAAGAATTCTGAATATTACTGCTTTGCAGCAGCACTAACCTCCTCTGCACTCACTCAAGCCCATGGATACCCTTGCTCTAGGCCTTTTTTATAAAAATCTCGACTTGAAACTTGGCATTGTTTGCTTGACTTGCCTTTTGACAAGCCAGAAAGCAATTCTGTCTGAACTGTGCTGAGGAGGGAGAGCTGCAGCATGACCTTGCTCTTGCTTCTTTCAAACCATAACTTCCAGGAACACTCCTGAGATCAGTCCAGCCTTATCTGTATTTCACATTTCATTGCCTGAATTCTTTATAAGTCACAGAGACCTAATTTTTTGTTCAGAATCATACAGGATGATGGTATCTAGCACGAGAAATTGAGATTTTTCAGCACTGAAGCTCTTGGCTATATGCCCAGACCACGCTGGTAGTGACTAAAGGATGGCTCTTTGTTTGATGGACTATAAGATATAATAATTTGGTGATGACCAGTCTCACAGGTTTCAGCTGTGGAGTTACTGTGTGTATAACTGGTACCCCTGGTGTCATTCCCAACAGAGAGCCCTGGAAGCACTGAACTGTTTAGCAGGGTGATCTCTTGCACTCAACACTGCTCTGCTGGCAATGCCATGAAGTAGAATTTGCCCACCTCCTGCTGTGTATGTCCTGCAAATAACCGGCTGCAACTTTTGCTTGTGGCACCTTAATACCATTTAATGGGGGCAACAGTGACTGTCACAAACTCTGATGTGAGTTGCCTGATCACAGTGTGAATAGCAGGAAGATATATGAACTATGATATCACAGTGAAAACAGACTTAATGCGTTCCCCTCTGAATCAGAGCTGGTAGAATTCTGACGTTGTCTGCGCAAGGCTGAAGAAAGCAGTTGGCTGGCAAAGAAGCACAAAACTGCTCCCCACATTCATTTACTTCTCCTGCAGAAGAGGTAGTGGCTTTACCTCTCTTATCAAATGGCAGCTTGAGCCAGGTAATCCACCTGCAGGACGGAGAGACCAGCACACCTTAACTCCTCCTGCATGTGAGCCACACCTATGAAATGTGTAATGCAGGAGGACTACTTCTGTCAGAGAGGGCAATACTGCTCCAACCCCTGGGGGGCACAGTTGCCCCAAGTAATAAAGTTGTCAGGTATGTCTTAGTATGAATCCTGGCAACTTGCTGTCCTCCTTTCTTACAACTTTAATGCCTGGCTATAGCTTCTAGTTACTGTATTGTATCACAATTCTCTTTTCTCTTTTTTTCTCTTTTTTCAAGACCTCTCCCACCAAAACTTGTCCCAACATAAAGTCTCTTCTTTTATTGCTGCTATTTCCTAGTGCAGAAGAACCACAGATGCCAGTAACTTATTACACTGACAAAAGCTGAACAAGTTTGCTTGCTTGGGAGGTTGCTTTCTACTGTCAGAATATTATTTCCTCAAGAACGGTGCTGGTTTGCCTTTTGACTTCTTCAGTGCCTGTTGCCATACTATAGCTTCAGGCTATATCTTCACCTCTGTAAGTGCACCAGGGGCACTAGCACTGATTTAATGTCCTAAGCTTCCAAGGATTTTATCAAAGATGCTATGACAGTAGCTGTCCACCTTAGAGAAGGGAAATATCTTTTTCCTTATATTGAGTGTCAGCTGGTGAAGGCAGATCTCATAAATAAGTATTAAGCTTTCTTGCCATCACTCTGTCCCCTGGACTCCCTGACACTCATGAGAAGCGTGCAAATATTTTGACTCATTCTTCATTAAAGTACACAGACTCACCCGATTGTCAGTCACCCTCCTGTTACTGCCTAGACTTGTCACAGTGAATCCTAGTCATGAGACACATGACAGCATCTGCAGAAGTGACATCTCATGTCAGACTTCTTGTCCACGTCATGCAAGAAAGGTTTAAGCTGTTTACAACCACCCAAGACAATCAGTATAGTGCTGGGATCTGAAATCCTCTTTGTCTGGAGGGGATGCTGGGCCTTTTTCCAAATGGCACAGAGGACGGTGGGACAGAGAGCAGTGTAAGATGGAGAGAGAACCCTTCCACTGAGGCCACTGCTAGAGCTCTTGCCTGTTGTCAGACTCAGCTGTGGGACTATGTGGATGCTTCCAAACAAGCAGAAGATGGACATGGGGTCCTGAGGTGCCACTGAGCAGTCTGTTTTTTAGAGCTGGAGTTTAGGAGTCAATGTGCTCATCCTTATGTTTGGCAATTAAGGAAGTCACATTGTTCTCCAGCTTCAAACGCTTTGATTTATCCAATCCCCGTGATGTAGTCCTTTGTAGTACTGCACGTCCTAGGTAAACCAGGGGCAGTCAGCTGCAGCCCTCCCTTATTCATGTGCCCTGCTGCATGGCTCCTCTGTAGTCTCACTTCTTCAGAGGGTTCCCTAGGAACAGAGGCATTGAGGTCACTGAATTCAGGCAGTCTTGGCAGCAAATCTCGGTTGGTCACAGAGGCTTGTGGAAAAGTTTGAGCCTCATATCTGCCTCAATATTTGTTCAGTTGATCCCTGCTGAGCCTCCACGTTCCCTGCATCTGGTTCAATACCTTCAGTGTCAAATCTGGGGTTGGAGCTGCCATGAGAAGATTGATTTTCTGAACCTAGCTCCTCTGCCTGGCACGAGGGAGGACCAGTCTCACCAGCAGCTGCAAGAAGTGCATCCATCTGAAGTGCCTGGCTGCCCCTGGCTGGGACTCACTAACTGTGATGGAGCTGGTCCTCCTCATTTCCACCTCTAAAATCTGCTGGGCAGCTCCCTGCATCCCTGTCTTTGCCAAGCTCTGCCAACACACAACAGGCTGGTTTGATTTTCTCCTGTCAAAGTTCTCTAATCTGCTGTGGGGCTGGGAAGGCTTGGGAGAGCTGGTGTGTGCCCGCCCTGTTTTTTGAGCACATGTGAACACATTTATAAATGCTCTTTTGTAATTACTGAATATATGGATGGAAGGAAGAAACTATTGGTTCTGACAGCTATTTTTTAAGGTATTTATAAGAAGAAGTTAACATTTTTAAAGTTTCTTGTTTTGTAGGTCTGGAAATAGTAACAGTATGCAAGCACCTAAAATGTCCTTTTTAAAACCAAAAAATAGGCAGATCACTGCAATTCTCACAGAAATTTAACAAGCTCTTAAGATTTATCAGCTGGTTTAAGAAGAACCCAACAATAAATATTTTAGAAGAACCCAATGTTTGAACTTTATAAGATTAAGTATTGTTGGTATGTAGGGATTGAAGAACAGAGATGATTACAATAAACTCCTTCTCTTCCCTATTCCTGTATCTGCACCCAATTATAATTATGCAAGAAATTAGCAATATTTCAAGAACAGCGGATGTTAACTGCCTGTTTTCAAAAGTACTTTGTCTTGCTGTGTAGATTACATGCTTGCCATTATGCAAGCAGAAAGACCAGATCCTTCAAGACTGTTTTGCCATCAGAGCTGAGGAGCACATCGCCCTGCTCACAGGGGTGTGGAGTGGGGCTGCCGGAGCTCAGAGCCGCCAGCCACGGGCACAGCGCTGCCGGAATATTTGTTTGTGCTAACGTTTGTGACCTTACAATTACCCTTTTGAAAGTGGATTTTAGAAAAACATATTTCAGAAGGCTTTGAGAATAATGCACACACACACACATATATATATATAAATGTTATTTATGTTAGACCAATGCAATTTGAGAGGGAAAACATTACTCACGGCCACGTACCTCGAGTACGTTCCATACATTTTATTGTGTTACTTTCCAGACAATGTTCAACAATTGAAAAGAAACTGTGAGCGTGGTGTGCGCACGCTCCCGCTCGGTGTTCCCGGGCGCTTCAGGTAGGGATGGGCACGTCCCGGAGCCGGTG
>VWZU01010897.1:319705-339560 GCA_013397095.1 Sterrhoptilus dennistouni
TTTTTTTTTTTCCTTTGGGGAATGATTTTATAGCATTTGTAAACCTAATGTAGTAGTAGCTCTGAATCATTTTGCATCTCTGAGCTTACAAATTTTATCTGTCATCTGTAATTTTTCTTCTTCCTGTTAAATACTAAAGCTTCTCTGTGGAGTTACTAGATAGATGTGAGACCCTTTTCCCGAGAGACCTGGTTAAACCCTGGCCTCTTCCTGTGCCCCAGTTTCTTTGTTAGAGAAGCTGATGGTCTGCTGCTGTTTGGCATTCAGCACTGTATCTGTGTTATGGATGGTGTTGAAATCCAGGGTGCTGTTATCTTACCGAAATCATGTGAAAGCTCCTTAAGAAAGCTCCTTCTGTTCTTCCCATACCACACCTTTGTCTCAGGACAAAACCTGGGCTGAATTTCACTGTTCTATCATTGTTTCTATCATTATGCAACCATAAGCCTGAAAGACATTTGTTTGGTCAGTGGCCAGTAATCTGTGGAAAGACATGATTATAGTACTATACCTCTCTTCAAATTTATGTTTATGGCTGTTTAAGTTGTACATATATGGGAACTTTATTTCCTTTTTTTTTTTTGAATGCATTGATCTCCTTGGGTTTGGAGAGATGTGGTGGGATATCTCACACGGCTGGAGTGCTGCAGTGGATGAACAGAGGCCAGGAAGGCAAGAATGGGGAGTTGCCCTTTGGATGAGAGAGCAGCAGGGGTATGTGAAGTTTTGCTTTGGGATGCACTAGCTGAGAGCAGGTTGGGATTAGTGGATGACATTTTTTTGGGTGTCTGCTGTAGACTGCTTGATCAGGATGAAGTGGTAGATGATGTCTTCTTCAGATAGCAGGAAGAAGTCTCATGTTTGCAGGCTCAGGTCCTCATATGGGTCTTGAACAATATGACAGCTGGAAGGACAACACAACAGGACAAAAGCAATCCAGGAGTTTGCTGGAGTTCTTTGATGGCTTCCTAACACAGGTGCTCAAGGATTTAATGGACAGACATGATCTGTTGGACCTCATGCTTAAAAACAAGAGAAGACAGGTTGAGATGTGAAGATCGGGGTTGCAGTAGCTGTAGTGACCTTGGTCACCTTGACTGTAGTGACCGTGAGGTGGTGGAGTTCAGGGTTCTGAGAGGAAGGAACAGGACAATAAACAGTATCTTGAGGAAAAAAAACCAAACTTTGATATGTTTAGGATTCTGCTTGAAGAGGTTGGTAATAAAGTTGTTTATGCTGTCATTCAGCAGGACAGGAGGAGGCTGGAGAAATGGACAGAGAGGAATCTCATGAAGTTCAGTAAAGAGCATTGCACCTGGAGAGAAATAACCCAATTCCCCAGTACAGGCTGGGGGCCAACCATCTGGAAAACAGTTTTCCAGTAAAAGGCCATGGGTAACCTGGTGGACAAGTTGACTGTCAGCCAGCAATGCTCCTTGAAGACAGAGAGAGCCAACAGTATCCTGTTGGATATAATGTAACGCAAAGCATTGCCGGCAGGTGATCCTTGTCCTCTGGCTAGTGCTGAGGAAACAGACCTGGGGTGCTTTGTCTGGTGCAGGGTATCTCAAAAGAAGTGGCATGGACATCCTGGACATACACTGTAGGGGCCACAAAGACTGTTGAGGGCTTGGAGCATCTCTCAGGAGAGAAGGCTAAAAGAGCCAGAATAGTTCAGCCTTTAGAAGAAATAGGCTCATGGTTGTATATAAATACATGTTAATCAGCATGAGACCTTGCTTGGGGTCCCCTATGACCTTTTAAGAGGCAGTGGGCAAAGGCTGAAACACAGGGAATTGTCTGAAATACGAAAATACTTTTTTTTTTTACTGTGAGGATGGTCAAACACTGGCATAGATTGTCCAGAGAGGTCGTGCAATCTCTGTTCATGAAGATGCTGTAAACCTGATTGGTCCTAGGTGACCCATGCTTTGAGCAGGGGGTGCACTCGGTGATTTCTAGAGCTCCTTCCAACCTCAACTGTTTTATGATTCTGTAGAGGGCATGTCAAAGATTTTGCCTGTCCTCAGCTTGGGTGTTTTTAATGATACAGATTGAATTGTTGTGGTTTTCATGGTTTATTCATCCTCAAATGTTTAATTGTTTCACTTTCAACATTGAGAATGTTATGGTGTTTTTGCACATCTTGCTGTAAATCCTTAAAGAAATACCACTGTATGATTTAAACAAGCATGTATTTACAGTTAGTGTCAGAGGGAGAACTGTGCCACTGGCTGAAGCTGAAGCAGACTGTATGCACACAGTAAAAGTAGTTTTATTGAAAGTTTAAGAATTTTTTCAGCGTGAAAAATACTATTTAAAATACTTGCTATGAACACCTGTGACTTTACAACTTCAGTATCTTGCAAATATGTTACCTTTTGTAACCTGCTGTGAGTATAGTCAATTAGTACTATCATGCAGTACATGCTTGAATTATCAAAATCCATAATGGTTTGTAGAGAAGCAACATTGGATCCTCATATTAACATACCTCTAAACATAGAGCTCTGTGTTGAAGGCTGCAAAGAAGTTTATTACCAGATAAGTATATCTAGGTTTTCTCTTCCTAGTTTCCAGATATTTCTGTATGGCTTCAGACTTGAAGAAATACTTTACCTTTTGACCTCAAATATCAAAGACCACAGTCTGATGGGAGCAGAGGAAGAACTTAGTCTGCTGTTTCCTAAGGAAAGTCATTAGTGTCTTTGTTAGTGTCCCTGCAATTGTTCAGAAGATTTTTAAAGTCTGCTTGGTTTGAAATATTTTCTAATGGCAGTTTTGAAATGTTTTCTAATGGCAGTTTTTAGTAGTAACAGCTCAGTTCTACAGATTTTTGACCTGAGTTGAAAGAAATTAATTCAGTAGTTATGTTTCAATGCCTTTAACTTTTTTTCATAAGGTGTGTAAACTGGTAGCATTTCGTAGTAAACTGGTAGCAGACAGATCTCTTTGTGATGTACATAGATGAGACAAGGTTTGTGGGCAGACACTATACATCTGTACCTCTAAAATAAATTTTATGATTATACATTGAGTTATTTTTCTAATTATATCAGTTGGTCTAAAAAAAAGACATTACCTCCTGCCAACAGTCTTGTATACTGGAAAAATGCATGCTAGAAATTCGTTAGAGAGATTAATGTGGACTTTGGTTGGGTTTTTTTCTCCAAATGGCAAATGCATTTAACTGCAATGAATCCGTATTTCATTGGAGCAGATGTTTTCTGGCCTCTCATAAAAGGCAGGGGTAGTCCCTCTCACCACTGTGCTCTAGCTTTAGCATGAAGTGCTCTTTAACCTTTGTTGCTTCTGCTTAATTGACATGAAAGAGAAAGTAAATCCTTGCCTGCCAGGAACAGTATGAGACAACCTGGTCAATGCACTGCTTGGTAGTGCAGCATTTTGATTCAGTGCTGCAGTGTGTTGGTTTTTGAGAGTGGATAGTCACCTATTTGTTTTTTAAAAGGGATGGTGACAACTGAGACTAGGACCTGCAATTGGTCCATCCTCATGGTTCAGAAAATGGCAGATGCTTTGAAAATAGCGTGTCAGAAGCGTTGCAGGTCAATACTCAATACCGACTTCAGGGAGGCTTTGGTATCATCTTTGCCCTGTCTTCTGTAGGCCTTCCCCCACAGCCCCTCTTGCCTGGCTGGTCTTTCTGTTGGGATTTTATTTCAAGTACCCATTGGAGGGAGAGACAGTAGTTGCAGCATCTGGTTCTGTTTAGGATATGTGCCCCTGAAATGTGATCTCTCATTAATATTCTTCTCTTGTTGTGAAATCTAGTAATTTTATTAATATTTTGTATGGACTTCTGCTTGAATGTCCACCTCCTTGATGTCTTTTATTAATATTCATGATGACAGAGTTGGCAGTAGAATGTTGTGAGACCTAAGTCCAGCATGAATATATTCTGCATACATGGTTGGATGTATGAAACAATCTTTCATCATGTCAAAATGTATGTAACAGTTCTGGTTTTGCTCGTGGTGAATGTGAAGACAGAATTAGAGACCTCAGCTGCATGGAGTAGTTGTCCATTTCCCAGCTTGCCACAAAACAGCCAGGCAGAGGTCTGTGTGCTGCTGTCCATCATCAGCTGGTGCTACATCTCTTCATGGCTGCAGAGGGAATCCATCTCTGCTTCTTTGATACAGAGTCATCAGTTGTGTGATGACCCTGCTGTGCTGCACCATGAGTTCATCCCTGTGTTCAGAAATTGCTTCAGTATCTCAGGGAGTATTTTATTTGAAAATTAAAGTGTGTTGTGCCCAAAGGATCACGTGGGATCCGTATTTGTGAAACCCTGTTGCCCTTGCCAGCTGTCTTTGCTTGCAGGTGAAGGCAGGCAGAGTGACTTGAGGGGTCCTGATGTTGCTAGCAGGCTTTGTGGGAGACGCCAAACTGATAATGCCCATGCTAGGCTTTACTGGAGTCTACTGAGATCTCTTCTCACACTTCATAAATCCAGAGTAGGATTCAGCTTCCTCAGCATTTTATTGTGCAGTTAGTTTGGGTGTGCTTCTACGGGAAAGGTGTCTGTTTTCTGTGCTCATGCTGGTTTTCCTCAGCGCTCCCACCCGTGCTACTGGCAGAAGTCTCTGGGTTGGATTTTAAGACAGTGATGTACAGGATTGCATCCTAGAAAGAGTTTTTTGCTCACAAGTTAGTTGTGGATTTCAACTGAGGGTGGATGTCTTGAGGCTTGAGTGGAGTGCAGGGTGCATTACAACTTGCTGAGAACTCCAGACTGGTATGTCTACTGGCTGACTGGAATAGAAGTGACCTTTGGAATCCCACCAGTTGGTGAGTGTAGGGCATTGAGTGTCCGATCATCTTGGAATCCTGAGCACTCAGTGACCCTTATTCATAGCCTGTGAAAGGCCATTCTGTTCATGACTTCCACAGAAGTGGGGTGGAGAGGAATGAGGAAAAGCTCACCCTTCCCTCTTTGTCTTTTCCCTTCAGGCAGATGGGGAATGTGCATGTTATGCTTGTGGCAGAGCCTGGTTATGAAACCAATTCTAAGGAAGCAGAATTCAGTGCTACTGCTTCATTACAGGATTTAATCCTTGTTTTCCTCATGGTATCCTGACCGCCAGTCAGTGCATTCACCTGAAGTGGGTTGGGCTTCCTGTGCTCACTGAAGCCATGCAATAATGCAGACAAAATGGTAACTATAGGGGCCAAAAGCAAAGGACTAGGGACCTTGTTGGGGAGCAGCTCTGTTGCAAGGTTACTTCACACATTTGATGCCTTATCTCCTGTTCGCTGCTTTGCTTACCAAAATGACCTCTTCTACTTGTGTTTGCCTAGAGAAAGACCTCAGGAAAAGGTCTTTTTGAGGCAGTATAAAAAGTCTGAGGAAGGATTGATTGTAATTTCCCTTATCCGATGACTGGAGAAGGACACATAGCTGGTGATTGGAAGTAAACAGATGAAATGGTGTACCCATTGATTTTTGTTTACAATGTAGGAGAAGAAAATGAAGCCTGAAGTAAGATCTGAAACAAGAACTCATTTAGGAGTTAAACTGTGTTTGAATTAAGATGTACCACTTCTTAGTTCTAAAGCTCAGATGGTTGGTCATTTGTAAGTCTGGAAAATGGGAAAAATAAATACAGACGTACTTAAGAAACAGAACCTAATAACATTCTCTGTCTTATAGCTTAATTAATTTTAAAATAATAACGTGGTTGCCTGAAGAAGCCTTAAAACCTGAGGCAGCATGTATGTGTGGAAAATCAATATATGTGTCTAAGGGAAATTTGACATAAGAGCAAGTGCTTACAAATTCTAATCCTATCAGAAACAGCTCAAGTGCTTGCAAAAAAATCCCAAAAAACCACCACCACCACCACCACAAAAAAAAAAAAAAAAAAAGAAGAAAAAGAAAAAAAACCCCCAAAAACCTGAAGCAAAACCCCCTCATCATATCTGTTGTGTATGTAACCATGAAACAATCCATTTGCAAATTTCTTTCTCCTTTATGTCTTGTTCTAATTTCTACTGCTTATGCTAGCCCATTGTGAGAATTAGGCAGTGAATTCGTAAAGGTTCTAATTTTAGTTCTCTTTGCTGCTAGTAGTAGCCTTTTTATGGAAATATTTTGCTTAAACACCATAAACATTTTGTTATGCTACCTGTGCCAGATGGGTTTGGAGTGTGACATGTCTCTAGCATTGCAAAGGCCCTGTCAGCTCAGATGTTGCTGAAATGTTGCACCTCCTCTTAAACAGCATTAGCTGCAAATACATCTTTGTTCCCACCTATGTGTTTTACTTCAACTGTTTATTGTTTTCATGTATTTCCATTTATGCTTTTTTTTATTCCCATCAGCTAAGGTGCTGAATTTTCAGGGAAAATTCTCAGGCATGAATATTTTTTGGTTCATGAGAGAACCAGTGAAAGAAAGGCAGTTTTGTTGTCTTGGCCATTTGTGTGGAAGAAAATATCCTACTAGTTTGGCTTAGTTCTCTTAACTTTTTTTCCCCCTAGAACTGAGTGCCAGTTGTAGTGATATTCTTAAAAAAAAAAGGTACAAAAAATGAGGGCTGTGGGATCACGCCGTCTCTTTATACTTTTCGGTGAGTCATGCACTTACCTCTTACTTTTTTTTTCTTCCGTTGGCTTACATTGACCCAATTTTGTCAGAATGATTATTTTTTTTTAAATATGTGTTCAGGTGAGAGAGGCTTGGTTAATTTTCAGTGAGAGAAGGGATCTGTTCAAGACGTGTGTTCTTAGAAAATCCATACAATAGAAGCCTCTATAAATTCTTTCATGGCAGGAAAAGCTTCAGTTGAGGGTCTTGCTACTAAATAGCAAGTTGTGGGCTACTTCAGTGCTTATGCTCATGGCATTATTTTTCTCATTGAGGCACTATTAATTAGGCTGGCTAAACTAAGCAGCATTACAAGTGTGTTGCCAAGATACTCATAGAGGCGTTGGGTCTGCAATCAAAACCAGCTATTAGAGCGTGCTGCGTGGATATGCTGCTCCGGCCAACAACCCCATTGCACTGTGGATTGTGTTAGGGCCTATCAAATAGAGACAGAACTGTGTTAGATACATGAAATTAGGAACATGTTTCTTGTTGGCATGTATTTAAAAAATTGCAGATGTTTATACACATATGTACATATACATACACACACACATATACATATACGTTTACATATGTTGAACTCTACTGAGTAAGCTTTTAATTCTCTTTGTTCCCTGTGGCCTTTTGGAAAGGTAAAACATATATGGCTAAAAAGAATTGCTTACCTTTCTGGCAGTGCTTCAGAGCACTAATGATATGTCTTAGATAAAGGCAGAACACTTACTGAAATGGGAGTAGGATGCACTAAACTTGCAAGAGTGATTGCGTCCTGTAGTTTAAAGGAAAAGAAGCAAATGAAGTTCAAAGAAATGCCATTCATGTAGCTGCAGTTTGATTTTTATCTATGAAATGGTGTCATTCATTAAAAATTGTTATGCAGATGAAAAATAAAGCTTCCAGTTAATTTTTCTTTTAAGTAATAGTCAGCTAAGAAACAGGAATGTCTTTAAATATTGTGTAATACTGCTTGTTGCTTGTTGCTCTGCACATTTAATAGATATGTACTGCATTGACACATGTGAGGGCCCTCAAACCTTCCTAGGGATATCCAGCTCTTAACAGACTTTTGATGACTATTCTGTCTTTTAACCATGTTCCTTCTGTCTTTGCTCACATTGCCATTGAGTATCTGTCAGGGACAGCTGTTGCTCAGGATAAGATTTGTAGTACAACATCAATATTTATAATTGTAATATAGTTTAGCAGCTACACACTGCTTTGAGGAACACATTTTGGCAAGTATTTATTTTGGAGTGTTAGGACAGATTGGGATCTCTTCTGCAGAGCGTACTCCTGCTATGTTTTCACAGAAGTGTCTTCAAGTGCTTTTCTAGGCTTCTGATGGATTCTTGGTTTATTATTTTATTCATAAGTATTTAGAGAAAGGGCTATATTTGTTTTCAGGTAAGAATGATAATGATATGAAAATGCAGATACAGATCTTTTGGGGACAATGAAGGATTAAAAAGCATTTGTGGCTATTTTAATTGGAATATAATTTTTAGGGAGCTAGAAATATGGAATTTTAGAGGATTTTACCTTCCTCTCAAAATTTCAACTCTGTTATAAAACACTTTTAATATAGTGGAGGGTGGAGGAGTGCCATTCTGACTCAAAAATGCCTTTGAAATCCCACATTCAGATCTGGTGCAGCTTTTACTGTTGAATGTTTATAAACTTTTTACAGCTCTATCTTTCTTATCCCCTGAAAGGAACCCATGTTTTTAAGGGAGAACACATTAGTTTCAGTTGTGTTTTATTTTTCTGTGACACAGTGTATATTGAAAGATTGATGTAGAAGTGCAAAACTTTGCACTTAAAAACCTCATTTATGATCTTGACCACAAGACACTCAAGATTGAAAACCTGTATGGTAATACAGGTTCATGAAACTGCTTTTGTCTTGTGTCCTAGTGAGATGCCTTACTGCCCCTTTTTGTGTCAGTCTAAGTCATATCTGAGTGACATTTAGAGCACATACTTCATCACCTAAATAAAATAAAAATTCAAAAAGAGGTGCTAATTTCTTGGAAGGGATTGCAGGTGATTAAATGTAAGCAGCTATCCCAAATTTACAAGTATCTTCCAGTCACCCTAAGGGGGAAAAACCGTGGGAGTGCAGGGGCACAAAACTCACTCAAAATTGGAGGAGTCTGTTCAGTTTTGATCAAGATATCTTGTATGCAAAGTCATTTCATTCTGCACAAACCCTCACCCCTTGCAGTCACTCTCTTTGAGAGGCCTGCCTGGAAGAAAGGAAAGGTGTGATAAGAGCTCCACAACTTTATTACGAATGCCTACATCTCAGTAGGTTTTAAATGATCATTTTTCTTTCGTTCACCAGCTGCTCCCAGTGCCTGGGGTTGACCTGAGTTTCAGCTTGGCCTGTTTGATTGTTATTTTGTCTTGGGGGCTGCCAGACACCCTGAGCCCATAGCTGGGGTCAGGCAGTGTTGGCATCTTGTCTGCATTGTGTGCCTGTGTTCTCACTGTGGACAGGGTTGGGCTAGGTTTTTCCTCAGGCAAAGAAGACGTGAAATCCTGCCCAACTTTCATTAGTTCTTCTGAAACTGGGCCATAGAACAGAGGGTGTTTGAGGCTGGAAAGAAACCTTTCCTGAGGGAGGCTGCTTCTGTAACCTAGTTGGTTTTAGTGTTCACCAGTGAAGAAGACCTTGTCACCCCCTCTTCATCAGTTTTTTGGATCTTGTTCTTTGGAAATGTCCCTCTGCATTAACTTCCTAATGAGCCCTGGTGTGTAATTAGGATGCTTTTAATTACTCTGCTTGGTAGCCTTGCCCCATTAATGGCGTGAAGCTGACACTCTGGGTTTTGCTGGTGTCTGTCTGCAGTGATATTTAACAGAAAGCTTTATGGATTTTTTTTTTTAACATGAATTTACATTTTAGCTAAAATACAGGTTATAGTTTGTTTACATGTGAAAATTAAAACAAAATGTTTGTTCTGATACAGGTGTGAAGAAGATTGCGTAACTAATGTCATGCAATAGCTTTAATGAGCTCACATTTTGAAAGTCATTCCAGTTATTCCTCATCATTTATCATCCCTCTATGTGAGTTACGTGAATATTTTCTGAAATGTAATGTTTTCTTTCTTTCAGCCCTTCTTCCAGCTTGTGAAGTTACGGAAACTTGGACTTAGTGATAATGAAATCCAACGGCTCCCTCCAGAAATAGCGAATTTCATGCACCTGGTGGAACTTGATTTGTCTCGAAATGGTAATCTCCAGAGTTAATTTCTTTGATTCTATACTGTCCTATGACATGGTCTGGAAAACTAATTAGTAGGGTTTTTCTGTCTCAGAAATTGTTATCTATGTCCTGCAGAACACTTTTTTGTCTAATTAATGGATTTACCTCTAGTTCTGGATGGGAAGGAGGGAATGAGGAGAGGAGAGCTTGTGGTAGAAACACCGTAATAAAATAATGCTTGACTGGAGTTCGGTGTTTTTGAGAGTCTGTTTTATTTTCCAATTTTAAAAATACTTTATGTGGTAGTTTTATATGTGTATCTGTCACAATGTTGGCTTCTCTTCCCAAGCTCTCTGACATGCCTGGCATTTAGAGATGGGAAAAAACCAGAAAAAAAAGAAAAAAAAAGTTTAAAAAAATAAAGTTGCTTTCTGTCCTAAAAAAGGTCCTGGCTGTGGGTTAGAAGTCCAGTTCTTTATCTCTGCTCTACTCTTTACCTGGGATTAGCAAGAGGCAGAGTGCTGGTATTTCTAGTTGTACTTTTGGAAGAAGAATCAGTCTGTTTGCCAACTACAGAGATAAATTCAGATAAGAATGCTGGGAGAAACTATCTTCTAAAATGTGTTATTGGAAACAACATGGGTTCATTGCTTACTTGCAATGCTTGCTGCGTATATTGTCCTACATTTTGATGGAGTGAAAACATTTTTTTTTTCTGTGACCTGGTGAACTTACTAGTTCTACAAGAAATTCAGGGGCTGGTGGGTCACCTTTTAAGCAGCCGTATGACCCAGTGATCTAAAAACAGTGAATCTGTGTTACCAAATTAGAGCAACTGTCAGCTATTTTTGCCTCCTTACATGCAGTGGATGTGCACAAAATGCTCTCTCAGCTGTGATGGAAGGGGTGGGAATGATCTAGGTTGTGTAACCTTTTAAATGAATGAGGGTTGTAATTGAATATTCAAGAAAATAAATAGTGTAACAGGGAGCTTTTTCTTCTTTATTGTTTAACTTCACATTGACTCTTTGTGGCTGAAAAATATTGTTGGTACTTCACCTTTCTATAGCATATTTCCTTTATCTGTTTGGTGCTTTAAATTCTGTCTTTATCTGATAATATAATTGATGAAGCGTGATGAGTCTCCAGGCAATTGCTGAAAAATTTCTGTGAACCATATAATTTTATGCATATTTGGAAAACTTTTTAAGAGAAGAAAACTGGAAAAAAACCTGAGACTGAAGAGACAGATTAGTTAAAACATTTTAGAAATACATGAACATTAGTTGATGTGGTATTTGGCTCCTGAGTCTGGCTGAGTTGGGTCCTGTCAGTGACAGACCTTATACAAAAGGAAACCCTCTGTTGGCTTAGTAATTCTCTTTGCAAATGAATAACTAGTTGGAAAAAAGGTGGTGGATCAGAGCCATGTGAACTCTTGTCAGCCTGACTTGGAAGTTGGCTTGAGAACTCAACTGTAACAAGAGCAGATGGTGTGAATGTTTATGGCTGGGTAGATGCGTGTGTCCTTAGAAGTTACTGCACAGGGAAGTATTTTTTCCAGTGATGGGTTGAACTAATGCAGGTGGCAGGGAGCAGTTGCTTTCCTATATCCAAGGTTCACTGTTAATTACCCATTTTATTGCTTTGCTTTCTTTTCTCTGTGGTTCATTGCAGAAGGTGACTGATACCATTTCCCTCTGCTTAATTATATCACAGTTACTGCATGACTTGACTCTTCAAATTAAAAATGTACTGTGCAATGGGTTACAAGGGGCTCTGGGGCTGTGGTGGAAGATAACTAGCCTTACTTTCCAATGTTTGGCTGTTCTATGAATGTCTCATGGTTTTCCAAATCAAAAGATAAAACATACACCGTCTGGGATGCTGCAGGGGGAATTCTTGCAAAAGGTTTTTGAGATTTACAGTATTATAATTTATTAGCTTTTTATTTTGAACCTACTTTCCAGTATGTCTTGTTCTAAACCTGCTACAGGTTTGTCCTGTTCAATGGTTTGCACTCTAAATGGTTTTATTTTTATAATTGCCCAAAACTACTTAGGAATGAAAAAAATTAGGAACTCATCTTGTTCCTTTCAGGCAGAGAAAAACAGCCCTGCTTTTCAAAATGCAGTATGTATGCTGCATGAATAGGAAAGTGTGATGGTGACATCTGAGCTTGGGAAATAAGAGGTCATTGTTCTGTGTTTTTTGTTCTAGTTCTCTGGTTTGGTGCACTAATTGCCTTCAGTGCTGGACATTCTGTTTCCTCAAGAGCTTAAAAATGCAGATATAAATTCATTTAATGTTCTCAGCCCAAGAACAGCTTTTTCTATTTTAACCTCTCATCACAGAAGGAGGAAAGAGTTTTGAATAAAGAGAGTACTTCCATTTCTGCCATAATAAAATGGTAACATGTCTTCCTTTCCCCTACTTTATAACCCTTTGGCCAGCATATGATCTTTGAAGCCACCTGAGATGGTGGGTGTATCATACGGGTGGACTTTGTGTGCTCTTGCAAGCTGCAGTGGCCAGCTGTGCTTGGAGCAGCCATGGGATGTTGAATCTAGGGGAGGGATCAGTCTCTCCTGATCTTTGGAGGTAGCTCTGTGTACGTGTGCCATGCAGTGTTAATGCACCATGTAAGGAGCCCTGCTTTGTAGACACTTGAGAAGGGTCCATAGGGAGACTCTGAAATGTGTTTCTCTTAAATTCTCAGGTGTTTTAAAATGCCCAAGACCTGCTAGTATATATGTTAAAAATGTGCTACAATAATTAATTCCTTAAGCAGTTTCTTGGTGAATGAGTGAATCCAGAACTACAAAAATCCTTCAGAGAAATAAAACTAAAAAATCTTGAGCAGATGTAAATTTGATGCTCCCTGTGTATGTGAGAGAGGTCTGGGGAGGGTAAGAATAGAGCCTCAGTGGTGCAGAAGGAAGAGGACTTGGGAAGGCTAGCAGCCATGTATTCTTAAACTTTTCCTGGAGTATTTGCATGTTGATGCTCTTTCTCATTTCCTGCAAGGCCCATGTGTTCATGCAGATTTGCCTAGGAAGCATCCCTGCTGTGCTTTTCTAGTCCGGCTGAGGCTGTTATTTGTGCCGAGGTTGAAAGGATGAATCAACGACTGGAATATAAGAGGGCTGAGAAGCTGTGCTAAGAAAACAGCGTAGTGCTGGTGACCACTTTGAAGGTTATTTGGCAATCCAGTTTATCTGTACCTCTTGGTATCAAGTTGTTCAAAAAGCTCATGTACTCATTCTAAGGCTAAAGAAAACACTCGTAGGATTTCAACAGTGGATGCCTGAGCTTTTGGCTTGCTAGCAAAGCATGTCTGAAACTCAGGAGTGTTCCCTGAGGTATCTTCTGGGATAGATACTCACCTGCTGCGTGTCTGAAGCTACTGCTGGTTCCCTCAGACTCCCCAAGGTTGATTAAATCTTTTCCTGGATTCTCATAGCACGGGTGAATTCTGTGAAGACACTGGGACAGTGAAGCATTCTTGCTTGATGACCCTAAAGTTTGGGTAGGTTGCAGGTGCTTTGCATTGAGCTCCAGTGCTAGTCTTTGCTCTGCATGATGGAGGGGGAGATTCTACTCTAAGCACAGTTAGAAGTGCCTGTGTGCTATTTTTTTTTCCCCACATCACTTGGACATTCTCTCAGGTAAGTCGTGAAAGACCCTGTGATTCATTAAATACAGTCTCCAAAGATAGAAAAATGTGCTTGAATTTCTGCAGCTCTTTCCTGGTGCCTCGACTGGCACTTCATTAAGCTTGCCTTTCTTCCAAAGGCATGCCCTGTGTTTCAGATCTCTGTGAGTTCTAGCAGGTTGCTACCCATGCTGCTCATCCCCCAGAGATCTCCTTAGCGATTCCATCCCCCCTTCTCTTCTTGCACAACCCCTGGAGGCCAAATCCTTAAAGCTTAGGGCCCTGCTATCCTGGGTTCATTAAAATGTTAATGGATTTTCTTGTTCTGTAGCTTCTTCTAGACAGGAGGGGCAATGCATCAAGTTTCTGTAGTTAATTTAATGCATGCTGATATTCAGGATTACGTATACTCTGTACATATGCTGTGTTCTTGCAGAGGTGGTGCAATCCTTAGTACCCCTCTCCTCCAAGAAGTGGAATTTTGTTTGCCTTTGATAAACATTAAGTCCTTCAAATTCCACTGATGTGTTTTCGTCATGATATTGCATGTTCCTTAAAATGCCCTGAAGGTGTTAATTTAACTGTTGTATTCTTATTTGAAAAAAATTTCTATCCTGCACACACTTTTTCTTAACAGGTGTGCTGTGGAAGCCAGGTTTTTTGTTCCTAATGTCATACACCTTTCACACAGTCATTGGCAGATTGTCAGCAGTTTGTTTCATTCAGCTCTTTTAGCATAAAAACAAAATCACTGTGAGCTGGGATACCAGGCTTTAGGCACTGGAGTGGCTTTCCTATCCTTCCCAGCTTCAGGAGTGTCATTTGAACCATCCTGCTGTCCACCCCTTTCTCTGATGCAGGCTGACCCTGTTGTTTTTGTCAGAGAGGAGCTTCTTGCACTGCTGTGTTTACCTGTGAGTTGCTGTCTACTTGTAATCAAAGCCTGGCAGGCTTTTTTGCTGCTCCTCTTGCTTCCACTGAATGTGTGAACCAAGGACTTGGTCAAGCAGGCCCATAGCATTGGTAGTTGCTCTGTGCTGGCAGTTTTGCACTGTCTGTCTGTAGTGGCTTTCCAGCTGGAAGCAGGTAAGGGGACTCAGATGTTGAAGTCTTCTGTGGGAATGGTCTGTAACCTTGCAGTTTGGTGTTATGTCCAAGCCCTGAGACTCAAAACTATGGAAAAGATGCAAGTGTGAGTGCAATGGGAGAATTAAATGATTTTTTTATATTATTGGTAGATTGTTCTGGTTCTGTTTGCTGATTCAGCTCTCGGTGGAGCTGAGATCCATTACTTTGTGAACTGAAGAGTGATGAGTTTTGCCGTGGCATCTATTGAGGAAATTTGTGTGGGCACATCTTGCTAAGCTGTATTTGGCTCTGCATGATGTCAAAATCTCAACATGGTTCTTTGCTATGATATCCAATAAGAATTATACTGTTTGTTAATGTGTATGGTTCATATTTCATATCTACCATAGAGATGAATTCTGGCTGCATGATATATTAGTTGCTACCCATTTTTGTAGTTTCTGGTTAAACTGAGCTTATGACTGTATTGATAGTGTGGTTGTTCTGGACACAAGTCTTGTGACATCAGGATATTCTCATTTCAAAATCCTCTCTCCACACAGTTCCTATATGCTTTCATTTATATGAAAATAATTACAGATTTAACCAAAGATAAATATGCTGCTTTAGGATTACTGTTACAGTAGAGATGGTTCCTCACAAGCATGTCAATAGTCCCTACACTGTGTGAGAAAGGACTGCATTGCTGCTGTGCAAGGTTTGAGCAGGGTCCAAGACTTCGGAATTCAGTCTCTAGAAGATCAGTATCCCAAGTGCTCCATGAGCCTTATTCTTAAGTTTTCCTTGCTTCCAAAATGGATCACAGTTGCAAAATTAGAAACCTATACTTTGTTTTCTCTTCAGATCTCAGAGTACTTGGAGAACTGTACAACAGTGGTGTTTAACTGTTCTATTTCCAGCTGCAGGCAATTGGATATTTCTGCACTTTATTTGAAGTGTTTATCCTTTTTAGCCACTTTACAACCTAATTGAAAGTCTGTCTAGAGATCTTGGTCATCCTCAGGACACCACATGCATTGTGATATTTTATTCAACAGGTTATTAGAGGGCCAGGCGAATAGGCAGAAGCTTTCCTGCAGGGCATCCATCAGTCCATCCTGCTGAAGGGTGGCGTGGAATCCTTGCTTTGCTCTCTGAGACTCAGCACACTTGTTCGTATCAGTGCCTGAACATCAGTGCTTTCCCTTTTTAATCCAGCCATCTGCTCTCCAAGGTATACCTGTTATCTTTACTGTAGGATTACTTCCCTTCTGCCCACAAAATGAGTAAGTGTTCCCCTTTTCCTCTCCCCCACTGAAAATAGGATAACCAATATTTCTGACAGAAATTCTGACAGAGGGAAAGGCTTGAACACTTGTTTTGGTTCAGCCTGGGCTGGTGATCCAACTATTTTACAGTGAAGAGATAAGCTAAGTAGGGAGAAGTGCTTTTGAGTCTTCTGATCTTGTCCTGCTGCCTCACGTGGACTCTTCTCTCTGGACTGGCAGCTGCTCCTGTTGCTTTGTGCTCTTGCCTGGTGTCTGGCTGTCCACCTCTGCTGCATTTCCACAGCATCTGAGCACAGACTTCTTCCATGAAATCCTCTTCTTCTTTGCCTGCCACCAGCTGCCTTAACATGAATGTGCTGATACAGGTCTGGTGGCAAACAGGAAAACCTAGAATGCTAAGAAATAGATGGGGATTGATGCTTTCCTGCTCAGTGGACAAGCAAAAAGTGCCAAGACAGCAACCTGTGCTGGAAGGCAGTATAGTTGACAAATGCATCTGTTTTGTTGACATATGCAACTGCTGGATGTTGCTCGTTTGCCTTCTGAACTGATTTGTGTCCAAGTGAGTGCTTACAGACAAACAAGAATTGCTCTCCTACTCCTGCATGGACATGTCTCATCTGATACAAGAAATCATCCTGTGAATGCAGTTGTTGCAACCCTGGTGTGTACACCTGGAAGTGATGGAGCATCCTGCCAGAGACTATTGTGTTTTGTATGGTGGAGAGTAACTTAAGCTTCAGTCTGCATATGAACAGCGACTGGTTTTCGGTTTTGTGGGGATTTTGGGGTTTTTTTGGTGCTAATGAAAGCAAAGCAGACTTGGAGATAAGAGATTTTTCTTGTTTAGATGGTTGCTTGCTAACAGTTGTGTTTCATGTTTGACTTTTGATGTTTGGGTTGGGTTTTTTTTTTTGACACATCTAATTTCTTGTGACATACATTTTCTTGGTGTTATCTCCCATTTCTCCCTTGAGGTTAGTTTAAAATTTGTACTTAAAAACATCATCACTTGAATGTCTTATGCATGAAGTTTAGGAATCGATGTACAAAGGAGCATATTAGGGAAGAAAAAAACACCTACCGCAAATTACTTTTGGACTCTGGAGCTCTGCGGAGTGCCTCAGATGTGTAGAAATTCTTTCTTGCTTTGAAGAAGTGATGTAAAAGTGAATCTGATTTGTGAATCTGTGTCACTGAAATTAATTTGATGTCAGTAGGTTGGAGGAAGAGGAGAGCTTTATATGCAGCAGGAGAAGTAAAGTAAGGAGAGAATTTACTGGACCATGTCCTTGCTCAGGGCTTCTCGTCAAGGAGAAGGAAGAAACACCAAGTGCTGACTGTGATTGAGAAAGAGAAGATAAATGAAATCTCATGAGAAAATAATTTATTTAGATAAATTGAGAAGATGTTACTTTTAAATGGATTACAGAAAAGTGGATTTTTCCATCATGACATGTTTTGCTCGATTTAACTGTTCTTTCTGATGAAACTTTGCTAATGTACTTATGTGTGCATTTAGCAATAATGCCTTCATGCAAATTTGAGGAAAAGCTAAGGAGGAGGAGCAGGCCATGCTGGAGGCAGAAATCTTAGGCCTGCCTGAAGTATCAACTACAGTATTAAACATTAGATAGTACATATAGGAGTGGCATAAAATAAAAACATAATTTTCTGGATAATCTAGATTAGAGATCATAAAATGGTAATCTGCAGACAGACATTGTTCATTCTTGTATTCACAGATTTGCTTGGGTTTTGGTTTCTATTTTATTGAGAATGTAAGATGACATGACAATGAAGTTACTGAAGAAGTAATCTGGAAGAAATCTGGAATGTCACTGTTAAAACATTTAAAATGCTTTTTCTTGTCCACGGTTTCATAGGTAGAATACTAGTTTTCACTTTTTTTACCCTCTTGCTTCTCAGACCAAAAGTACTTAATTCCTGTTATGCTTGAGGTCCAAGGTGGAAATTCTTATAAAAATACCTCCATTAACTCTTCTATTTAACTCTTGACTGGCATGTATAAGTAAAAAGGTAGAATTACATAAATTCATTGTCAAACTTGGGCTCTTCCACTTAATTCACCTGGAACTATTATTATTTCCTTGTGATCTGGTCTGCCAGCTCTCCCCTCTCACTCCCCCCCTTCTTTTTTCCTCCTGTTTTGTGTTTACAGCTCTTGATCTCTGTTCCCGCTGCTTGCTACAGCTGAGAAGGATGTTGAATTACCACATGCTATCTATTCAAAAACCCAGCTTGTTCTTATGTCCCTGCACAGTTTTCTTTCAAGTAGTATATACGTATGCATGAAATGCTGTTTTTTGAGGACTTTTTTCGTGGTGGTCTTGTAGTTTTGAAAAGGGATGTTTCCAAAAGCAGTGAGGAGGAGAAATGAGACGTGCCTCTTCCATCCCTTAATTACTCAGTAAGGGATTTTCTTGAGAATGTGCAACTTGTCCCTGTTTATGAATTTACCTTAAAGCATTAAATACAGGTTTTAAAAGAGCTTTATGATTTGTATGTTGTGTATCCTCAGACTCAGAGCCTGAAGAGGAAAATGTTACAACCTGTTCAAGAACCACTTAATCTCAATAGACTTTGCAAGAACCGCATGACTCCTGTCACATTGTGCCCCAGAAATTGTAGCACTTCATCAAAGAAGGTTGATTACTTCTGACTTCAGGGCTGGTAGCAAAGCCTCGTGGTTTTCAAAAAAGGGAAACCTTTCTGGTCATGGTGAATGTCATGATCTCGGTATGGAAATGGAGGGAGAGGATGAGCAACCTTCCTCCGTCCCTTCCCCCTGCAGGATCAGACCCTTGGGGGCTGCATTTGGCTGCTTTTGGGAGTGTAGAGAGATGTGGTGGGGACATCTGTGACACAATAGCCTGCCTCGCTAGGTTTTCCAGCTGGAGAGCCCTTCAAAAAGACAAACAAATGCTTGCAGCACAAATTCCCAGTTGAAAGGTATTTGACAAAGTGGGCAGTTTCCTTCCGTGTTTAGTAGGGGGAGGAGAGGTGGAGAGTAGGGCTGGAAAACTGAGCTTTTCCAAGGGGAGGCTTTTCAGAGATCCCTCTTGAGGAGGTGGGAGGAACATTCCTGGAAGTGACAGGAGAACCTTCAGGCTCCTAAATTGCAGGAGTATCGCAGTGCTTAATGGTTCAGTGGACCTTTTGTGTGTGTGGGTGTATGTGTAAATACCAGAGTTGATAATGTGTATTATATTTATTAAAAGAGGAGGATGAAAAGAAATCCGTGTATTGAATTGGATGGATGAGACCTGGTTTGCTGCTGCTGATCTCTTCTGAGGGATAATGCTGCATGGATTCAGAGTCTTTGAGTCTAGAATGGGCTCCCTTGGGTATGGATTCGGTGTAAACTAATCAACTGCTGAATTACATTAATGAATTACTACTAGTCACTAAGCAGTTAAGGTGTTTAGTCTTATGTAAAAGTGCTGTATATACCAGGTAAATCAGGTCTGTTCAGCTGACTTTGGCTGGGTTGTGTGCAGTGTGCCATCTCCAGTGCTCCTAACACACGGTGCTCTGAGTTGCCTCCATAGCTGGAAAATATGACTGCATCCAGTAGTTGCTCCCTGAAAGACTCTTGAGCATGGTAAACTCTCCTTCAGGAGTGTGGTGCATCTCTCATATCTGAGACTTCAGCAAAGTTCTTGCAAAAATGCTTTTTACTCTTACTCGAGTAACTGTTTGAGTAGCTCTGGTCTGGCAGCCCTGTCACGGCCTAGGACTTTCCTGGGCATTGCTGTTGAAATATTGATTAGATGTTGGAAATGATGTTCAATATTGCAGGATGTAGAAAGGATGTTGGCTGTACTATAGCCTTTGTGTAGATGGAATATTACCAGTTCTTGAAATTTAATATAGAATGCTGGGGAAATGTGCCCTACAAAAATTTTATCAGTTTAAAAATCACTCTCCCAGCCATTAGAGGAAGAAAAGTGGGGGAATGTGGATTTAGTGATGTAACTGCTGTAAAAGTCTTCATT